>JAQGCC010001684.1:0-22059 GCA_034698905.1 Xestoiulus laeticollis | reverse complement strand
CCTTTACATTTTCCGAACATTCGCGAAATACACGTTGAACAAATCTCAGGCGTTGGTTCGCTGCCCCGATAATCTTTTACATAAGGAAAATGCTTCCTTGGAATAATTAAACCACAGGGCTTATTCGAGGACCCAGGGTATATTATTTTTATTCTATACGTAAACGGCAGTTTCGAATTGCACATAGGTCTAGCTGTCAAATAGTTTACGTTCACGTGGTACGCAAACCCCGTCTGGTTCGCGTTCACCTGAACGTAAACGTGGAAAAAAGACATTGAAAATGTGATTGCTGTCATATAACTTGCCCTACGTTTACGTGGAACGCAAGACAGCTTATTAATCTCGCTATTATAATCTGTATTGCGTTCAACGTGAATGTAAACGATAGTTTCGAATTGCACATAGGTCTGGCTGTCAAATAGTTCACGTTCACGTGGCATGCAAACCTCGTCTGCTTCGCGTTCATCTGAACGTAAACGTGGGAAAAAGACTAAAAATTGCAGTGTTAATTGTCAGATAACTTGTCCTGCGTCTACATTGATCGCAAAACAGCATAATCTCGCTAATGATTGGATGAATTGTTTCTTAGATTATAATAACAACAAACTGAAATCTATAGCAAGCCACCTACATGTATATGCTTAAAATTGAACAAAATCAAGATGAAATTAATTAATGCCACGTGCTAATCCCAGTGAATCAAATATCTGTTACACCATTATCCAATTTATTGTGCAAAACTGCAACACTCCATCTCAATTAGACTTGAGATGTTACCATTAAATGCACTAGGTTGAAGTTGGAATACCCAAGACAATTAAAAAAAACAGCAGGTTTTTCGGCACAAATGGAAGAGTCGAGTATAAATGAGCAAAAAATCCAGTAAACGGCGCTTCAAAATGATTCAATTTTAAGCTGTTCTATATAAACCACCTAACGTACGTTTTTAAGCTATAAGCGTTATACATGTATAGGATGCTCCTTTTTATTGATTTGCAACAATTTGTACCGCAGTCTTATCTATCCTGGTTTGCGTAGAAATATATTTCTAGCCCTATATTGCATGAGATATGCATTGTAAGAGTTGTATCTATAGGGGGGTTGTTTAAATCTTGTATATAGGCCTACAGTATACTACAGTATCCTGCAGTATACTGTAGGCCATGCATGTATCCCTAATAGAGAATTTATAGATATCCATAATGATTGATACAGTTATATTGGATATCCACATAAATGGATAAAATTATGGGTAAAATTATTATGGATATCCATGTCAGTGGACGAAATTAATATAGATATCCATGGCAATGGATAAAGTTATTATGGATATCCATGACAATGTCTTAAATTTGTGGATATCATAATAATGGGTTAAAGTAAAATGGATATCCATAAGTATCCATACAATTTTTGTGGATATCTTTAACATGCAGGGAAAGAACAAGACCATTGCAATAAACTGATTTAAAAGTTTGAACTATTAACAATTAAAAAGAAATGCATACATACAACATTTCAGCTGACAATCAAATGGAGCACTGGTCTCAGGACCCGCATGAGTGTGATCATTGCGTTTTATCCTCTTCAAGATGACACTCATTGGTAATTTTAATTAATCCTCAAGGTGGTAATATAATGTTTTGTATCAATCAAAGAATTTTAAAGTGACATATCCATACATTCATGTAAGGATTTTTCCTCTGGGGTGTTCTGTTATTGGTGGCCAGTTGAAAAGTAAAAAATGACTTGTGTGTTTGATGATACCGATGTGAAGCAGGGTACTCTATTCACAAATTATGGTTTCAAAATTAGGTCAAATCCTTAAATTTATATTGCACGCAGCTATAAAAATTTGATTTCTTAATTGATTTTTTACGTTGTAGTAGCGACGTAATAAAATCTTCCTTTGCTATAAAATGTAGTTTTATTGAAATGCAGCAGAGCCCATTAAACGGCAACTTCAAAATTGGCCATGTACAGTCGCAAATACAACAGCGACATACAGTTGCAAGACACCCGTAGAATGATACTCACCAATGTTTGCAAAATTGTCCGCGCAATGACTCGATAGACATAGCGCGAAATTCTGCGAATACTACATTCAGGTATCTAATTTGCGGACAAGGTTCCCTTACGTGCCACCCTGCATCATAATACTGTGCCTGCGTGAAGTTTGGTATAGGGGCGCTTATTTTCCCTTGTCAAGTTGGGTAGGGGGCGCTTTTGTTCCCTTGTCAAGTTAGGTAGGGGGCGTTTATGTTCCCTTGTCAAGCTAGGTAGGGGGCGCTTATGCTCCATGTTTTGGGATGGAGCTCCCTTTGTATGGGACAATGCCGACATAGATTTCGTAGCAGCGGGCAGATCACGGTGATTTGACGAATTGACGAATGACCGTCCACACATTATGCATTGTTGATAGATCTGTCCTTGCATTGGGTGGGCGTACCGTCCACACATCGTGCTTCAAAATGGTGTTAAAAGCTCCAGCAAAATGTGGTGACGTTATCTGGATAGGTGTCACAATGCAATGGGATCAAACTTGATGTTATACGCTGGGTTATTTATCTTTTCATTTGCGTCCATTGGCCACCATTGGATGACCAAATCCAAGCCCGTGGTTAAATGTTAATCTCTCGATCACATAAATATATTCATGTTTGCTCAAGCTCATTTTGTAGCACTTAATGCAAGGCAGGTGGGGAGGAAGGTGATTTCCTCCTTTAAAGCCTCACGATTCCCTTTTCTGGGGATCAGGCTAGAACTGGTGTTTTCATCGTGGTATGGTTGTTATTGAGTTTGACCTCACCTCCTTCCTCTATCATTGACCGTTGTTCTTTCCGTCAATCATTCTTTGCAATTGGCTCAGCAAAACTCTACGTGTTTCAATTATGGCGTTGTTCGTTTGTTTCCACACGTAAGGATACGGCAAACTGCTGCTCCAGCAAATACGTTTCACGATGAAAATGAAATGTGTATTTTGCTTTCGGCTCTTCGAGACCTATAATAATGTGTTTACTCCAATAATATTCGGCTGGAGGGCTTTGAAGCTTGGAATGGAAATGGAATATTAGCTGCAAATGACCATTGGATAGAAAAGGTGCAGATTTCGAGATTCCCATGTGTCTGCAAGATCTTGCCTGGAGTTGGAAATTACCTTTTCAAAGGTGGTTCGAAAATCAGATAAACACGCATGCTGCAAATCTTTTAACCCGCAGATACATGTACAATACAGCAGGAATTCTAAGTTTCATGGATACACCTAGAGGAGTTTGTAATATGGCATAAATTGTATATGAGCATTTATAATGTGAATTTTAAATTTTGAAACAATGTCAATAGGACTTACAGTAAAAATTGTGATTAGCGAACCTCGAACCGTATTGTGATTCTCGTGCGTAATATAGACGTGTGATTGATCCTATAGGGCTATACTGATGAAGTACTGAAATGCTGTAAATGTAAATAAAGATATATTGGCTGCAGAAAAGTATTTTAGTTTATTGATTGATTAACCAACCAACAGAAGATGGAGAAAATTGAACCTCTAAATAGCGATGACCTTCGAAATGGCGATAACTTACAGCTGGTACTTATCGATTTTAAATAACAAAACTTCCTCGAAATAGTGCAAATCATTTCAAAAGCAAAATACTCTGTGTTACAGGGATAAAATCACGATTTACCTGCGAATAGCGATAACGGACGACCGCTGAAGTTTTGTACAATACCAAACTTTTGACAATACCATAATTTTTTCACGCTCTTATATTTTCAAACCAAAGCATACCATGAAATAATCGTAGCACAACGTTACACATTGAGACTACATTCTCTTCGCATTTTCTTGATAAAAAACATGATTTTAAAAATCGTATTTATTTGTGTAAGCCCTATTTTTATAATTTTTTACTTCTCGAAGCATGGGTGGGGCTATTACATAAAACATAATGTTAACTAATTTGTATAAAAATATATGCTTTTACGAGCTTTATTATTTGAATATTTCTGTTTTACGAGCGAATAAGGCAAATATGCAGTGATTCGTGGTACAATTTAAATTTTAAACGAAATACTTTTATATATGTTTAAAAATTAAAATTATAATAAATTATAATAAAGTGATAACCTGACAGGCATACATGTCAGGTTATCCCTTTTGCTGAACTTGCAAATATTACTATTCCACCTACATTGTAAGAAAATATGTTTTGGTGATATGGCCATTAATTAATGCTGAGCCATTTTTGAGAAAATCGTCTTAATGCATATTGGTTTCTGGGTGAAAAGCTATTTATGGGATTTTTTGTGCCACATATAGTTATGAATAGACCATATGTTATGATATGCCATATGTATGGGTGATATTTATTCTCCGATGGAGCATAAATAGCCATCTAAAATTAAAGGCCATGTCAGGATTTTTAAATTGCCATACATGGACACCAGTGGCTGATGTCATTATAGTAGGAAAAAAACTGCTAATTAATTGTCATAAAAAGCCATGTAAGCCGCATAGGACCAAAATAAATGTGTAAAATCAATTCTCTCGGTATAACGAACGAATGTCCCATCACATTAATGTTCGTTATAACCGTAAGCCACCCGGGAAAGCAAATTTCTAGCAATCACTGCTAACACCAATGAGATGCTAGATTGCGTATGTACAGGGGTGATGAATTTTTAATCGACACGACGGTTTTATTGGATTTGGTGCAATGAAAATTTCAAGGCAGTTCCTAAGTTAACAGTGATTTTACGTTCCTTCAAGCGAACTAAAACTAGGTTTAATAGAGAAAGTACGTTTATGAATAGGTGACAGGAAAGGTTTTGTTGTTCACAGCTGTTCAATGTTGTACATCAACTCATGATAGGGAAAAAAAAACTGGAGTAAATCAATGTCGTCAAGATACCTTTTTTATGGGTGAGAATGCGGCCAAATGTCTGGAAATCTCGATAAATTTTTAATAGAAATCGGATCGTAAGGAAAATCCGACATGATGCCTGAATTCTTGTTTCAAACAAAGAGGCATCCAAAAAACATTCGCATCGATGCATCTGTTAGTTCTCCCCAAGTACACATTTGCAAGTTTTAATACTTTCCCACCATTTTTGTTGTTGTTAGTTTCATTGTTATATCAACTCCAATAGAAGCTTGATATAGTTAACATGTATGGAAGGTCATCATCCTCTAAGGATGAATTGTACACCCCCTCTCCTACGGGTAAATGTCAAAAAATAGATAAAAATACTGTGTTCATAGATCTAGGGCACAGAGACAATATTTTTTATAAAAATGGCCCTTAAATTTTTAATTTAATAAATAAGAAAACATTTAAAATTTCAGTGATCTCACGTGACTAAGTCTTTGATGCCACCTGGTGTGAGCTACAAGTGTTTTGTTACGAGAATTTGAATTTTGTTCCGAGATCAGCAAATTAATTATACCAGTTAAGGTGTGTATTTTAATTTTAAAGCATTAATAATTTATCCAGCTAGGGCACTGCAGATACATTTTTATTAACGTCTCTTTAATATTAAGCATTAACAATACATTTTCGAAACGGGTCGATAAATTGCAGGTAGCTTACACCATGTGGCAGCAAGACCATGCAAAACACCCGCGAAATCAAAAAAAAAATTCTTATTTATTAATTTTAAAAATAACCAGACATTTTCATAAAAAACATGGTCTCTTATGCCCTAGATCTATGAAAACAGAATATTTACCTATATTTTTCCCTTAGAAATTTAGTTAGAAAAGACGCTGGGCTCTTCAAGAAATTTCCCCATAGGAAAGTGGGTGTTTAGTTCAGCCTTAATGTAACGAACAAATGCAATAATTCACCAGTTCAAATCGCAAATGTACAATTGATTAGACTCGAATGGAATACATCTTGAGGCTATATCGAAACCTCTATATAGCTACACATGTATACATTGTATATTGTTTGCAATTGCTTTCCATTTTCATAATTTCAACATCCTCTTTGTAGAAGCAAGATTTAATATGCATTTTAATAATGTAACTTGCACTTAACAGATGGTTTTAATCGCAATTTTGCGATAGATTTTCATGCTGCATGATATATCCTGGAAGCTGTGGAGGAAACATAGATGCGAAATTTGCGATTCTCAACTATGGATCTAGCTTCAACTTGGCGATTAATTTGCGATTCTTGAACATTAAGTAAACCTCGATGAGCCAGTACATGTTAAGCCTAAGTACCGTGCTTAATTGCTATTAAAGTCGATGCCACACTGTTTATACCAGTAATTGAGTTTTGGTACTGGCATCATTTGAAATGCTAACCAGTAGCTAATCTGCTGGTTTGATTTGATGCAGTTTCAGCCCTCAGATCATACTAGGCTGTTTCCGCGCTTTTGGCTAGCCTCAAACAGGGCATCGAATTTAATTTAAATTCTAGAATTATAGAATTTGCACATTAATATCTGGGGCGAAAATTCATTTTTAATTAAAAGCATTGTTTGAGGCTAGTCAACCGCGCGTCAACAGCTTAGTGTGACTTGGGACTTAATCAAAGAACTTTGAATAATAAGTCAGTGGATTTGCTGCTGTTTTTGTTAGAAAATTTGTTAACTTTGCTATAACAAGTCTACATGTACAAGAAGATTTGATAAATGATCTGCTATAGAGTATCTGGAAAAAAGTTGTCATGCACACTTGTCCTACTGTATTTTTAGACGCCATAAAACCATGGTGATAAAATATTTATTGATAAAAACACGGTATGTCGTCAAAATTGTTTCTAAATTTGCTCTTGTAAAAAAATATTATTTTTACACACTCCAAAATTGTGTTTACAGAAGTTTTTTTCAAGTGTGTTGTTTTAAAAAATAAAAACATTGACCTCATTCATAGCTAATCTGATTTTTTTATTATTTTTAAACAACAAAAAGTAGGCCTATGCGGGAATTATGTGGTTGGGTACAGCATCATCCCACATTGGCTCAAGATGTAGATGCACTAACTGGTGTGGTACTATTTATTTAAAAATGGAGTGAGTTTATTGCAGGGTAGGAGGGATTAAGATTGCTTGTCAATTTCTGTTAATATCTCTTTATATAGGGGGGACCGAGGCTAGTTGTCGCAAAATAAATGTATACTAATTTTTAATTTGAATATTAAATACATTTAGTGAAAACCAAAATTACTCAGTAATAAAGCAAATCTTGGATAACAAATTCCAATTTTTTATTTTTTCATTTGTTTAATTTTAAGGTTGTTATTCATGTTTTAAAGACACTCCGACGTTGTGACGTAAACTTGTGACAGGTTGTCACAGTAGTCGGGGCAAGTTGTCATGGCATGTTAATTGTCAGTGAATATATAGTCAGTGAATATAATATGTATTTTCATTCTGACTATAATTGTAGCCATCAGCTTTGAGAGCACAAAAAATACACCCTGACTAGTTATTTTAGCTCAAAACCATGAAAATATGCCTCGTCACGTATGGCATAATTTTAGTCAATATTTTTTTAATTATGTGTGATTTTACAATGTTGACTTCACTTTTGCTTTCAGTGGCCAAAATGCATTAAAAAATGTATGTTAGATTTTGTTTGTGTCTGCAACATTTAAAATTCCCCTGCAAGAATTGAGTTATCACATGGTGACAACATGGCTCTCCGTTTTTGTGACCACTTACCCCACATGTTAAAATTTAAAGTCTATTAACCCTAACATTTTGCAAGAGAAATGCATTTGATGCCAACCATGCAGACTTGTTCTACGGTGGAATTTTTCCCCATCTCCCACTGAATTGAATTGAGCCACCAACCCACCGTACATAAAGAATTTTGTACTGCACATGCGCAGCTTAACTCCTCAAGAGTCAAAGTCCTCAAATGTCCTCAAGTGCTCAGCCATCTGAGTACCCTTATTATAAGAAAGTTTAGGCAAAACTTGTGGTATCACGAGTCATACTCGAATACGACTTTTACTGCTCCCACTGTAGCCTCCTCAGAAATCCTTTCCCTTCTCTAAACATGCTTAAGATAATCTGCGATCTGCTAAGATGGGAATATCCGTATCTACTAATTCCTCGATTCACAGTGCCGTGGAGCTCCCCGGGGGATTCAGGTTACAGGACGATAAAACCCTCGACCCCCCCCCCCCCTCTCCGATCGTTACAGCAACTCTTGCTATCTGATGCCATGCCTGCACTAGAAACAAGGATGGAGTAACACCCTCGTTTATCCAGGGGCCGAGGGGCTGCTCATAAATTCCGCTTTGCGCTGCCCTAGAGAAATTCTCTGGCTCTATCGACCAAGGAGAAAACCGTATTACCCAACGGAGAAAAGAGGCATGCATACACACGCACACACACAAAAAAGAGCATTTGCCATTCGGAACGGCTCTTATTTATAGGCCCTTTATCTGGCAAAGGATTTGGTTGCTAGCTGGAAAATCTGTGTAGAAATGGTAATTTGTGCAATGGGAGAAAGTGTCGCCGATATCCAGGGTGATCCCGGCTTATGGGTTTTAAGAATAAACGCTTTAGTAGACTTAGTAAGCCCCAGGTCACACTAGGCTGGAAACACGCGTTTGGCTAGCCTCAAACAGGGCATCCAATTTAATTTAAATTCTAAAATTTGCACATTAATATCTCTACAAATTCTTTTTTAATTAAGCCCCAGGTCACACTAAGCTGGAAACGCGCGTTTGGCTAGCCTCAAACAGGGCATCGAATTTAATTTAAATTCTACATTTATAAAATTTGCACATCAATATCTCGTGCGAAAATTTATTTTTTAATTAATATCCGGCAGGCCACACTAGGCTGGAAACGTGCGTTTGGCTAGCCTCAAACAGGGCTTCCAATTTAATTTAAATTCTACAATTATAAAATTTGCAAACTAATATCTCTACAAATTCTTTCTTAATTAAGCCCCAGGCCACACTAGGCTGGAAACGCGCGTTGGGCTAGCCTCATACAGGGGATCGAATTTAATTTAAATTCTAAAATTATAAAATTTGCACATTAATATCTCTACAAATTCTTTTTTAATTAAGCTCCAGGCCACACTAGGCTGGAAACGCGCGTTTGGTTAGCCTCAAACAGGGCATCGAATTTAATTTAAATTCTAAAATTATAAAATTTGCACATTAATATCTCTACAAATTCTTTTTTAATTAAGCCCCAGGCCACACTAGGCTGGAAACGCGCGTTTGGCTAGCCTCAAACAGGGCATTGAATTTAATTTAAATTCTACAATTATAAAATTTGCACATTAATATCTCGTGCGAACATTTATTTTTTAATTAAGCCCCAGGCCACACTAGGCTGGAAACGCGCGTTTGGCTATAGCCTCAAACAGGGCATCGTTTTTAATTTTAATTCTAGAAAGAATATACAATGTAATTTAAGGAATGCTAGATCCAGTTTGATAAACCTAGTTTGCGGACCGCAAAATGCAAACTGCGTATGAAATGCAGTAAACATGAAAAACTTGTTGTTGTGCTTATAAATTGCAAGAGTTAAACCACATGTTATATCGTTTCATTCCGACGTGCTTCGGAAAACAACAGGGTAGAACAACGCAAGTACAAAGCAAACCATGGAAATGCCGCTCATGAAGTACTAGAGTTCAATTGGATTATTGACTAATTAATTAATCACGAAATGTCGGTCCCACAAACGATTCGCTAAACGTGAGGATAAAGGACAACTAATGAATACATGCATGCATGTGCAAATGAAGGGACATGTGGGGTGAAATGGGAGCAGCATTGCCAGATCTCCACTATGGGCTGGTACACACGTGCTTTACACCATAACCTGTGAATAGCGCAACTCATCGGGAACGAACCGAAAAGTGTGCTATTTGGAGGGATTGTGCTATTTGAGAGTTCAGCATGTACTTGCAGGTAAAGTGCTATAGGCCATACCAATTTCCCCCCCTTCAGAATTTTAATTAGAAAAGACGCTGGGTTCGTCAAGAAATTTCCACATAGAAAAGAGGGTGTTTAGTTCAGCCTTAAAACAGAAAACATTAAATACAACTTTCACCCATAATTCTGCAGAATTTCTTGCAGAAATACATATGGAGAAATTTACATGATGAAAGGTGTCTAATGCATTTTCGTTTCATCAGTTTAGTTTTTAATATACATTGTATAAATATTTCATTATACAGTATAATGGACCATATATGATGCCAAGTACAAGTTACAAGAATTCCTCTAATGATTTTTTTAAAATTTATCAATTTTAGTTTCTGCAGAAATGCAACATAATCAATTCTGCAGAAAAAGCCACCAGAATTGATTTGGCAGAAAAAGTCACCATAATTCTGCAGCCGATCAGCCGGATGAATCCTGCTGAATTCTGATAGATCTTTTTTGTTTGGGTAGCTACAATATAACTGGTATTTTAACTTGTCAGGTTTTGGTCGTCAAAAAATCTGTTCACTGGCTTTAAATGGAAGATAAAAATTCTCGTCATTCTTACACCAAATGACACAAATGTACAGCCTTTCGATTTCTTGAAATGTGTTTATTGGAAAATTCCAAATCCAGTGCAATTTTTAGAATTGAATCCTTACTACAGCTAGTTTTAATTCAATAAACGGTTTTTTTCCGCGAAACATCTAGGCTCCATCAACATACATAAACAGTCGAAATATTAAATTAATCAATCCATTTTTATGGATCGGTTCAATATTTTCCTTAAGGGTATGATGGGTATGAAGTCGAAAAATTAAATTTTCGGAAAGATAGAAAATGTGAGCTTGTGTGATGACACGAGCTCACATTTTTAACCGTGATATCACGCAATAAACAAACTACTGTCACCCACGTGACAACCCGTTCCATGCACCAAGGGCGCATGAAACCTGTCCATGCACCAAGGGCGCATGAAACCTGTCCATGCATGGGTACGAAAGGGGTCCGACGGGTCCGTGGACGCCGGAGGTTTTATCCTATTATATTAAAATGCATACGTTTCTTAGTTGGTTTGTTGGTTGGTTCGCATACCAGCTTACAAACGGCTTACGAAGCTAACTAAAAAACCTACGGCATCGATACATCCGTCAACATCTTTTCCCAAACGTGTAAGCATAAGCCTACACGTTTAGATGGTTGCCGGCTTACGTAAACACTTCCCCCATCCCTTTGTAAAGCCGAATGTTGCGGCTATCGGCTTACCTTTCATCGCCGGCTCGACAGCCGAATAAATCTGCTTCACAAATGGATAGGGGAACGCGATAAAGGCGTCATGGCTGCGATTTCTGCTTCCTTCAAGGATTAAATTTCTACGCCAAATGGTGAGTGTTTTGAAATCCCTGTTTTGTCATGGGTGGAATGAAAACCCGCTTGAAAAAACGGGCTGAAAAAGCACCGTAGGTGCTCTCGGTAACCCGGTTCTGTGTCATTATACTGTATAAGGTACCATATATGATGCCAAGTGCAAGTTATAAGAATTCCTCTAATGATTTGTTTCTGCAGAAATGTAATATAATTGATTTTTCAGAAAGTCACCATAATTCTGCAGACGATCAGCCAGTTGAATCCTGCAGAATTCAGATAATCTGTTTTGTTTGGGCCGTCTTACAGGTGGTCATATGTTGCAAGAACATCTCTTAAGAGTTCAAGAGTAACAAATAAGTTGCACCATGTTGCATTAAAGAACATTTCCTTCCACACTCCAGCTGTTGCAAAACTATAGACGAAAGGCGTGTTGCTGGAGCAATCCATCCGTGTCTAGTACTAAATCATTTTGCAACTTTGTTTCGATTTAGCGCTGCCAAATGATCATTCGTATTTACACATGTGGAGTACAAGGTACTCGAAGAAAATAAAAAAAAAACCCAAAGGAAACCTTGGAAACTGAATAAGGCACGACCGAATGTATCAAATAGCCGCTGTTCTTAATGTCTATTTGAAGGGGATCCACGTAGCTGACCATATGGATTTTATCTCTTTGGTGGATGTTTGAAAAGCGGTATTCTGTTCCGTTTATTTAAAAAGAAAAACGAATCCTAGAGAGGGGAATGAAAATCCCTGGATCATTGCTGTAACTTGCAATATCACACACACAGTCCTTGCCCTGCACATGACATCTTCGCTTTACAAGATTGCTTAGCGTTTATTTTCTGGTTGTCGATGATAGCGGATTGTTGTTCTTTGTCATCACCAATCCCATATATAGATGCCCGTTTCAAGTATGTCGTAAACCCATTTGCAGTATTGCCCCTTTTTATCACTTGACATCTTTTAGATGTGGCGTCATCAAGAAGGCGTGTGACCAAACCCCTGCAAAAAGCACCATAAAATTTGGAAGTCTATTACGAAGGAAATGGTGACCCATATTTCAGCTACTATCCCATACAAGTAAAAACCTCTTAAAATTCTGCAGGATATTCACCCGGCTGATCGTCTGCAATATTATGGTGACTTTCTGTAAAAATCAATTATGATACATTTCTGCAGAATCAATTATATTGCATTTCTACAGAAACTAAAGTTGCAAAATTAAAAAAATCGTTAGAGGAATTCTTGTAACTTGCACTTGGCA
The DNA here is from genome assembly GCA_034698905.1 of Xestoiulus laeticollis. Lineage (NCBI taxonomy): Eukaryota > Metazoa > Arthropoda > Diplopoda > Julida > Julidae > Xestoiulus > Xestoiulus laeticollis. The sequence goes on along the minus strand of JAQGCC010001684.1, from coordinate 9,514 downwards.
TTATTTATGGTACCTTATACAGTATAATAGTATTTCCATAATGTATATTGAAAACTTACTTAAAGAAAGAAAAATGCAGCAGACACCTTTCATCAAGTAAATTTCTGCATATGTATCTCTGCAAAAAATTCTGCAGAAATATGGTGGAAAGTTAATTGTATCCCATGTTTTCTGTTTTAAGAATTCTGCATAATAGATTTTGCAGAAAATACAATGTGATCTTTTTCTGCTCATTATTTCTGTATGGGAGACTAAATAATAAAAGCACTTTCAAGATTATACATGTAGCTAATTGTAGATCATACATCATACTAAAATGTAGATCCTACATCATACATACTAAAATGTAGATCATACATCTAGCTAATTGTCAATTATACACTGTGATATTTTTCTGCTCACTTTCTGCTTATTATTTTTGTATGGGACTATATTCAAATTTTCGCTCAGTCTTTTGCCTCAGTCTTCTGTGTATTGTTAAATCGCCAAGGAGGAAGCTTTAGTAGGAGGGAATGGAAGTTGTGGAACAACACAGCTTGGTTTCAAGGCCATTGGATACATTTTACAGCCAGGGCATTTGCTATAGTCTATCTCATTCATGCAGAGATTTACAACAAAATGTCCCTAGCGAAATTTCCTAAGTGGAGGCTCTTTCGGATGAGTTTAAGCCAGGTCCCTTTTAGATCCTCTTTGCTCGCTGCACGTTAAAGACACTTAGTGTAGAGGTCTATTGTATAAAAAATGGCAGGTATATACATTATATAGGTGAAGGAGGCCCATTCCTGGGCATTGGTGTTTAACTCTCGTGCACAGAGATAAGCCATGGCTAAAAATCAACAAACAAACTTGATGATAGAATCAAGTAAGTTTGAAAAAAATGCGAAAGGTTTTTAAAGAGTCTACTGGCTATTATAACCAATGGACAAATCTGCAGGAGTTAAGTGTGCACGTACTAATAAAGATAATTTAACAAAAAATGTGCTACACAATTTGATGTCTCCTTTTCTTTGAAATAAACTTCTTAAATTGTTATTATCAGCGATAATTTAAACAAATAAATATTTAAACTGAATTTAATCTCTCACTTACGTTTTAAAAATAGATTACGTTTTAAAAACACACGTGAGCTATTAAACTCAGTTAAAAAACTTAATTGATTTGTGTAACAAAAAATCTATTTTTAAAACCCACATTGAGAGATTAAATTCTGTTTAAATATTTATTTTTTATATTATCGCTGATTTTAACGATTTAAGTTGTTTATTTTCAAAGAAAAGGAGACATATCCATATCCAAATTTTTTTTGTAAAATTATTTTTATTAGTACGTGCACACTAATTTATTTATACAATGTATATTGAAAACTAACCGAAGAAAGGAAAATGCATTAGACACCTTTCATCATGTAAATTTCTGCAAGAAATTCTGCAGAATTATAATGGAAAGTTGCATCACATGTTTCTTGTTTTAAGAGTTCTGCATAAAATATACCTTGTGATATTTTTCTGGTCACTTCCTTGCTCATTATTTTAGTATTGGGGGATTGGTATATCTTCTTGTGCACAAGCGGATTTCGAACAGACTCCTGCATTGCTGACTCTTGCAGAATTGCCAATGGCTCAATTGACTTTTCCAACATGACCTCCTGAACGTATACTGTATATCGTAATCATCTGTCCTTCCAACGTGACATGTCCTACTGTGAGCCTGTTGATGAGAATTTAACTCCATCCATGAATGACCTCTTGCATCCTGTATCATCCCTTGTCATACCAAGGGTTGCACTGCAAACTCTTCCAGAATGGCCAATTTCTAAATCGACTTTTCCAACATCCTTATGCCCTACTGCTAGCCTTGCTGATTGAATTTTATCACCTATCCAGGAATGACCTCTTGCATCCATATCTCTTTTCCCCATTACATCCTGTACCAATATTAATCCTTGACATATGACTCTTTGAGACCAACGCTAATAGAGCTGACCCTAGTGATATGACCTCTTACAGATATTGATAATTAGTTTAACTTTCCTCCGTGACTTCTTGCATCCATTTTTAGGCTGGTTGTCGAATTACCAACATGACCTCCAGCACTGATGAAGTATTACGACCAAGACATATTTGATGATAGAGGTTGACCTTGTCACATCAGTAGATCCTATAAACAAGGACTCCTGGACAACTTGAAAACTTAATTGTTGATGAAGTTAATTATTGTCAAGTTTTGTCCTCCATGCATTGCTGGAGATTCAACCAGTATTTGTGCCTTTTTAAAAGGTCACCTGTTTGAAGTTCTTTTCAATTAATTCAATGCCCAATTCTGGAGGTCACAGGCTTCCTACAATACATTTTCTCTTATGATATGGACTTGTTGATGGAGCTAAATATGACCTCTTGCAACCATTTCAAGTCGTGTTATACAGCATTGATGCACGCTGGCTCTTCCATTATGACCTTATGCAAGTTTGAGCATATCAACATGGCAAGTCTCTTTCCAACATGGCCGCTTGCAAGCATGTCTTTACATGACCCATCCCCATGGGGCCTTCCGATGGGACCAGAAGTTGATGCTGGGATCTTAATGCACATTTCTAGTAAAAGATACTAGTCAATCCGCACCTAGCGGGCTGGTAACCATGGTAACGAGTCCTTCTGCCACTTTATCTCCCACATGGAACAAGATCAAGACCTTTTCCAGTCCCCTCAACATTCAATAAACTGCAAGACATGTTTACTTTGTGGCTTTTCTATCAACTTTTAAAATTGCCAACTTTCATTAGAACGACATGATAGCTCCGTTGGAGTCAGGGGGAGGATGAAGTGAAAAGGACCCTCTTGGAACACCAGGGAATTTCTTTAAAAATAAGCACCTCCTTGCTGTAGCAAAGTCCAAAATATGCAAGTTGCTGAAATTGTTGGCGGGGTGTCATTTCGTGCAACTGACAAGGGGGGAAAATAACCTGTATACACGTGGTGCAATTTCCTATCATGAAAATCCTAACCTGTATAACTGCCTTATTCTGTTAATCCCCAAGACTCGTGTATGAAGCCGCACGTACATGTATTTCAAGTTGCCGTAGGAGGCTCCAAGTGCCATGACAACCGGCTGGGACTGATGACGTCTTTGCAGATCTATTCGAAAAAAAGTAGAGGAGGGGCACCATGCTTAAAGGGCATCGACTACGACTGATAATGAACCGACATGGTTTGCTTAGTGATTATGCTTAGCTCCTTGAACTCGGGAGACCCCGGTTGCTATCCTGGTTGTGGTTTTTCGTGGTTTCCCACTACCTCCCTCAATCGCCCATATAGGCGGATGCCAGGATAGTTCCCCAAAAAGCGGCACCGACCATATACTCTTCCTCTTAAAAATCAGAAACTTTTCCCACTGCAACATGCCATGTTATATGCTTACTGCGGGTTAATGCATTGAGTTGAGTTGAGTTAGGGGCCGCCCATAAATGACTTTTTTGGCCAAAAGTTGACCCCCTCTCCCCCCTAAATCAACAACCGTCACTTCACTTACCACCTCCATTTCCCCCCATATACATCAACAAGTTTAATAAATTGGTCTATACCTTTAAATATTGTAGGTGAGACCAGAACTACATGTAGTTACATGTACTTAGGGGTAAGTTGACAAAGGATATTTTTAACAGGAAGTTGACCAAAACGTCATACTGTAGTATGTCCCCATCTAAACAAGGTTGGTAGCTCTGTAGTTTCAAGTGTTTCCAATTGAAAGTTGTTGTGCTATACTAAAAAAACGTGTTTTTGGCACCTCAAAGTGAACTTCAGAATTTGTAAATTACGCTTTCTGGATAACAGTCATAAATAGAAAGGTAACATCTTTGCATGCAGATGTTTTAACATATATTTTGACAATATAATTCAGTTTAACACAATTAAATTTCTGCAAGGTGTTAGGGCTAATAGACCTTTTTTTAAATTGAACATGTGGGGCAAGTGGTAAACAAAACATGGTGCATGTTGTCACCATGTATGAACTTCATCTTCGCAGGGGAAAATTAAATACTGCAAATACAAAAAATATTTAGTATAAAATTTCTATTGAATTTTGGTCACTGAATGCCAAAATGAAGTCAGCATTTTAAAATCACACAAAATTAAAAAGACTGAATACATAAATTATGCTTTACAGTAGCTTGTTTTAATAACTAATTTATTTTATTCTATTGAAGAAAACGAGTTAAAGAATCTTTAAAAATCCCTTTAAAACAGCGGTCGGAGAACTTTTTTAACTATTACCCCAAAATATATTTACTTATTTTTACTTAAATAATAGTCTATTACATACTTAATATTTTCATGCAACTTTAAATATATAAATTTAAATATTAAAAAAATTTCCCTATTACCCAAAAAAATTTCATTTTTACCCCATTTGGGGTAATTTACCCCGGTTCCCCGACCGGTGCTTTAAAAGTTGGAGAAATATGAAAGTTGCTTTTTAAATATTAAATTCTCCCCACGTTTATGTTTTTTAATAAGTTTCTATATGATGGCAAAATAAACGTTAATGAAATACTCATTAGTTGGAACAAAACAATGATTGAAGATTATCTAGCATTGTAGTTATTAATTTTACGATCGCCCCAGGATACAAAAGCACTGATGAAAGCCAGTTCTGTCAGAGACTGCGAATCGTTAATTGAAAATCTCGAAAAGGAAAAATAATGACAATAACATTAGATTTAATTTGATTTAACTAAGTTGGATTTTGCAGAAATAAAAGTGAGGAGAAATGCCATCATTCAAGTTACACTTTCCGGGTGGAAAAGATAGCCTACATTGCAGATGGATATTAATGTTCTAAGTGTCTTATAATATTGAAATAAAATATTGAAATATGAGATCGCCAGGTAGGGTTATTGACATTTTCTTTGTTTTATAAATGATCTAACTCGTTCCCTTCAATAGAATAAAATAAATGTAATTATTAAAACAAGCTACTATAAAACATACTTTGTTTTAAGTCACCTTTTTCACATATTTTGTATAGATTTCCCAGGGATGTTTGGCAAAATCGAGGTTTTTATATCCACCCCCAATGTCTGAAAATATTTATTTTCTTAAACAATATGACCATAACACAAGTTCACAGATATGGAAATAACAGAAATTGGAAATGCCATGATAATATGTAGACATGTTAACTATTGTCTACAGGTTCGTTCTATACAATGCTCTTATCTTCCATGGACTCTTTGAAAACTGCATTTGTTTCCAAAAACTGTTGACTTTTAAATTTGTGACGCCAGCAGATGCTTGGAGATCGATTCTTTAGTTTCTGGCAGGGGAAATCTTTGTGATTAGGTATGCACGCTCTGTCCCTTGTTGCCACGTGGCCATTGGTCAAGAAGAATAGGGACCGATTGGCTTGGACAAAATTGTTGACGAATAGCCACGCACGTATACCCCACGTATGGCAACCCTTGAATATGGCTATCGATCCACGTTTTGATGTGGGGTGGCTAAGGGGAGCGAACCCGGTGGGCCGGACAAACGCCAATACCCATTAATAATTGGAAGGGAAATGACGAAACCGGTCTACTAATTGCACCTATCCCGTGCTACATAGCCCTTGCAGGCATCTAGAGAGCCCTAATTGATTTAGCACGATTATAGATAGCAGAAAACAGGAAATCAATAATATCCCAATCAACATTCGACAATCGTTTTGGAATTAATGCTGAGAGACATAATTTTTGCTGGTGTTTCATGGGGATTCTGCACTGGAATGGTGGACAATAATAGCAGACCTGTGGATGCAGGATAATGGAGTTGTATAGTTTAAGTGTAATTACTCCAACTTCAGTGCAAAAGTTGCAAATTTTATTAATACAATGAAATCTCTCTACAACAGACAGTCACGGGGCCAACAAAGTTGTCTGGTGCAGAGGAGTGTAAAAATAAAAATATATAAAAAAAAGTTCATTATGCACAAAAGTGGTGCTTACATTACTAATCTTAGCGCTTTTTTATCCACATTTGGCTAAGTTGGTAGATACGGAGGCTGAGAGGTGCCAATTTCCTGTTTGACCGATGCAACATGACTGCTATACCCATCATGTGAAATTAAAGCAAATAGATAAAACACCATTACAACATAATCATTGGTATAAACAAAAATTATCTTATCATGGATAACTTTCATAACGTGAGCACGGTGCACCACATATTGTATACATATTTTCTGCACATTTGGCAAAATGCCCCTATAGATAGGCAAACAATGCACGCTTAGCTGCACACAGTGATTTGGTATATTAAGTTTACTTAGCTTAGATTTGTCTTTTATTTGATTTGAGACTGATACTGCAAGAAGTTTAAGCCTAGTTGTAGAGAATAAAGCCGGGTTGAAAAAAAAAAATCATATCTGTTAAGAATGGAAAACGTCCATCTAAACCAGATGGGCATACCATGTATTTGAAATCGATGTCTAACTGGAATGTGTATCTATAATGCAGTTGGTTTTGGTTCGATATCGGTTTCGATGTACGCTCGTCAATTTTCTGGCAAAGCGCTAAACGAGGAAGTCGATATTTTTATAGGCAATGATGATGAATAATCGATCAAAAATAGTTATTTTAACGACTCTGAGATGAAAGCCCATGCAGCAGGCTATAAACGCACTTGGAAAAATGAATTTTCCAGACATCCCTGGATGCTAGCCCAACGAAGATGCTCTCGTGCATTTCCGGGTGCAGGGGGTCTGCGATAATGCATGCCTCACAAATTGTGTCCCAAGTAGCACTAGCACACGATATTGGACTTTGATTTGCCGAAAAATGGAGCAATATTGGTTAAATTGGAAAAAATGAGCCAATGAAACCTATATTGGACTGATAGTGGTCCAAGTTTACTAGGCGATACAAAGCCAATATTGCGCTCTTATTTTGCATTCAATAGCGGGCCTATATTAGCCTAATTTATTTGCCACTGTTGGTTCAGTTAGATATTATTTACATGAGAGGACCAATATTGGGCCTAAATCTAATCCAATATAGGTCCATTTATTGTATTCTACTGTATACATTATATAATGGCAAAATGTTCACATTGCAATATTGTACCAACATTGAAAAATGCGTTTTGCCTATAATTGGCCAATATTGAGTGCTTACTGAGGTGCAAGTTTCAAAAATTAGGCCTATCAGATAACAGCCTGTTTTGCAACTTATCGAAATGTTAAATGCAGGCCAGGGATGGGGAATTCCTTCTCCCCCCCTCTCGGCAGGCCTGAATATGTGCACTGCTTCTGAATAATGCTCATACAAGTAGAAATACCTTTAGAGGCACCTCTCTTATGAATAAACCCCCTCTCTTTCTGAATAATGCTCATACAAGTAGAAATACCCTTAAAGGCATGCTACAGTGTAACTAGGGAATTTCCCCTGTGGGATTACTCACTTCCTGCATAAACTGCATAGGTTATTGCAAATTAGCCTTTACAATGTGTGTACAACAATTAGATGCATTTCTTTCAGATACATTGAAGAATCTTATCATTGAAAACTTCAAAAAGATAACCCCCTCTTGCCTAATAACATCTACTAGGTAATATTTTTAATAGGCCCAATTTTATTAGCTAAGAAGGGTTCTACTGTATTAGCAGGTCGAATGCTCTTCCCAAGCCTGCCCCCTAATTATTATGGTTTCAATTTAACAATTGATGTGGGGTAGTCTAGCTATTTACTTTGAGATCCACTTAAGGACTGAATAATCCCCCATATCACATGATTGTAGGGTGCGGAAATTGGCCTATTGTGACACAAAAACTGCGAACAAACATATCCTCTTGAAAGGGGCGTTACTGCGCTGGTGAGACATGCAGCATTTCGTTTGGTGCAAACAACGTATGTTTCTCTAGCTGTGCTTGTCTATAGCCTTTGCATGCTTAATTCGACTCCTGCCTCTCTTAATCCTAATCCCAAAATGCACGATGCCAAGCTGTTTATGTCGTTAGTAATGACAGGCTGATCATTAGACATTCTCTTAACTTCCTTTATACGGAAGCAGCCAATAGCCTATCCAAATAAAAGGGTTGTAAAAGGACCAATTCGTTATAGCAACGATGTACTTCAATTATTGGGGGAAAAACTATTGTTGATTTAAAAAAGCAATTTATTGGCAACACCACACAGTTTAGATAAGATAAGTCATCGTGCTGTGGGGCTGTCCATAAATGACATTGCGCGATTTTGGCAGATTTTGGGCAAGAGATTAGCTAATAACCCCTTTTACTTAATACTTAATAACATTTCAATATGCCCAAGAATCTTAGTACTTAATATTTAATACCTTACATGTACAAAAAAGTCTAAATGTTGAAAAAAAAAACTATCCAAAGTGGCATACTAACAAGGGAATTTCCCCTGAGGGATGACTCACTTCCTGCATAAACTGAATAAGTTATTGCAAATTAGCTGTTACAGTGAGTGTTCAACAAATAAATGCAGTTTTTTTTATAATACATTGAAGAATTTTATCATTAAAAACTTCAAAAAGATAACACCCTCTAACCTAGATGATATTTTGTAATTTGCCGAAATTTATTAGCAAAGAGGGGTAATACTGCAACTGTAAATGGAACCTATATGTGCACATGTATATGGTTTTACGTTGCATATGCAATGGTCAAATGTGCAATGTTGGAACATGCAAGTCCATACATGCACATATATTGCTTTTCCAATTGGACAATTTTCTGTATAGTCATGCATAGAACTAGCTATGACCTCCACACTCGTTTCACGCATTGGCCATTTTAACGCAGTGTCTGTGCAGTGCCCTGATTTCATGGTGCGACCACATACCCGTCGTAGTGATCAAAAATGCATAATGTGTGAATGGTCATTGGTCAATTTGGGCGAATACGGCAATGTGCTCACGGCTACGAAATCCTTGCCGGCATTTGTTTCGTACAAAGAGATCTCCAAACCAAAAACATGGGAACATAAGCGCTCCCTACCAAACTTCATGCAGGCACAGTATTACGACGCAGGGTGGCACGTAAGGGAGCCTAGCACCCAATTAGATCCCTGCATGTAGCATTCACGCCAATGTCTGTCGCATCATGGAGCAAACAATTTAACAAACATTGGTGAGTACCATTAGACGGGTGTGTGGCCGCACCATCAGAAGGACTCTTTGCAGTTCTCCGATGCATGACATGATTGTGTACAACAAAGAGAAGAGGTGCTCGAACAATTAGCCGAAAAGGCGATGGAACAATCGCTTTGAGAGGAGAAAATGGCGATGGATCAGAGTGTCATTGCCAAACCTTCTCTCTGTGCTCTTTGTTCTTCTGATGATAAGTCCTCTGATGCAGGTTGAGGCCCAAATCGAGTTAAAGTAGCTCTTAGCATTATGTCTAAGTCAAAAGTCTGGGCATTGGTGCGAGGAAAAGTTGTAAATAATACAGTATAAAAAAAACGTAGTTTTTCGCGTAAAACCTTTTAATGTATAGCCAGCAAGTACTGGCAGGAAAT
>JAQGCC010001683.1:0-22059 GCA_034698905.1 Xestoiulus laeticollis | reverse complement strand
AAGAACAATTCAATTTGCGTAGAATTAATAAGAAAGGTATTTAACTACATGTATAATACAAATAATTTCTTTTAGTAGTTAATCAATTGACGATACAATGGCTCCAAAATCTGGATCCATCAGGCAAACAAGATTAACGTAATTTCATCTCCCATTCAAGAAATGTGGTTACGCACAATATGGAGAACATATGGAATTTTATTATTCGTGTCAGTTACAGTTGCTCAAGGTAAGAACTGAATGCGTTTCAAAATTCATTCAATAATTATTATCAATAAGGCTTATTTGCAGAAACGTCAATTTCTTGGATTAATTGAAATACCCCTATAAGATTCCATTTAATTCTTAATGAGAAAACACGAATGTGTAATTTACCACTCTTTAGGGCCCAGAGTTTTGGAAATGGTGTATGCAAGTCTTAATTTGTATAAATATGAACCAGAACCCGTTTGAAATCATTACCAAATTTAGCTTAGACTAATTTGTGCACGTACTTTATATGATTTGGTTCAGAACTCCAAAAGCAGGTTGCACAAGGATTTAAAAAAAAGATCCAAAAATTCACATCCGTAAAAAACCATATTGCCTTTGAAAAATTAAGTCATTCATATAATGTACATGCATATACGAGAAACGTACATGAATAAAATGGGTATGAAAGTAACATGAAATCTAATGTGGACCTACACGAATCACGAAACCAATTAATTATTAGTTTGGAACAATATATTATAATTACCATATTTTATGATTGGATTTAAATAAAGTTCATTAGGAATACACAATTGCTATTTATAATTCAGTAATTACAGTGTACTTTAAATATGCAAGAAACAAAATAAAAAATGACAACATCTCTTCATTTCTTTACATATAGTATACGAATGTAGGTGTTAGTAGACATGTAAAAATCAATTATTTTTTTCGGGAAAATACAATGTTTTTTAGACCTATTTTGGGAAAAATCGATTATAATTACAGTGTTGTAATCCATCATATTTAAAGACAGCATTAACGATCCAATAATATGAAGAGTTTTAACGACTATAAGCAGACACTGTACATTTTTCAGTGAAATTTAATTAACTTTTCGTTTGCAAGAAATGTCTTAAAAACTTGTATACTTTACAAAAATAACAGTGATAGGTCATAATTTTAAACCCAATCATAATTAAATTGATTTCAGTACAAACACTTTACCCAAGATTTATAGAAGAATATAAAAGGGCAGCTCTTTTACTTCCAAAAAATACTCCACCTGGTGAGTAGCCTATATCTTAATAATGTAAATATTATCTTCCGAACTTGTCTTAAAATAGAATTTCTTTTAGGCACGGCTATTTTTCGATTCAGAGTGGATGATACAAATCGAAATGTACCTTTGTCATTTGGCATTACTGGACAAGCCCACGAATATTTCAAAATTCAAAACGTTTCCACTTACGATGCAAATCTAATTCTTCTAAGGCCACTAAAGCAGGTAAGCTACATGTATATTTTCTCTAAAAAGTTTAATTGTAAAACCATATTTTTTAAGATATATTTTTTCCCAAATTTTTGTATACGCTCGAATAGTATTAAATACGAAGTAATCGCACACAAAAAAATGTTTGCAAGTTATTCCTACAATGGGAATGTACTGTATATGCGACTATTTAAAAAAAATTAATTTAAAAATAAATGAGATGGTCACAAGGAAATCTATATTAAAACATTAATACAATTAATAATAAGCTATCGTATAATTTGAAGAATAATAACAACAATGATGTTTTATGTAGACTTCATTGAAATATGACCGATGATGTATTGAAATTATATATTTTTTTAATGAATGTAAACGTATAGATAATGGGAATAAGTCTGCAAATTTGGTAATTTTTTAGAAGTTTTATGTGTCATAGATTTTTCGAAAAACAGAAAAAAGTATGGTGTTTTTTGTAATAATGACAAATTCATTTACAATATCAAAATAATAGAAATTATGCGAAAACTCGTTCCCAAAAGCACACTTCACTTCAACTACATTAACATCAACACAACTAATGTCGTTTTGGTGTTTTATAACAAAGTGAGTTCATCATGCAGTTCATTAGCCCGTAAAATTACTGACTATTTCTATAAAGTCTCTTATTCTCGCCTAAATAATGACTATGGGAGAACGACATTTATCTAGGTTTTCAACGCCTTCTACTGTTCAATAACCTGTTTCAATCTATGACAGTAATTTGCAAATGATCACACCCCATATTAAATTATCAGAAATGTCTTTCTCGCACAAAAAGCAATTTTCCTTGATAGCATAATAAATTTGTTTTGCGTGCTGTACGTAATATTAAAATAGCACATTTATTTATTTATTCAACATAAATATGCATCTAGTGCCACATTACCTGCCCTAGATAAAATACAATGTGCAGGTAGACTAAATCAAATGCATGTATACACGAAACATTAAGATCCAATACCCCAAATACTGCATTGATTTGCACTGAAAGAAAGCTAGTTTCTCTCTAGTCTATATTGCAATGCTAAGGACTTGGAAATGGCACTATAAATTCGCCATTGTGTACATTGTACCTCTAAGCAGCTTGCATGGAAAGCAAATTGAATGACCCAAATACAATAGGACACAGCACGCATATCAACCATACCAATAACCTACTCATGTAGCAATTACAATGTGCATACAAAGGCATAAGGACAATTTGTGGGCCATTATGCCGTGCTTTACGCTTAATTATTACACACACACAATATGAAGAATATGAATTTCAAGGGTTCTTTGGTTTATTATCAGTTTAATAATGAAATTAACAAAGAGATTTATTATGGAATTCACAGGACTGATAATGAAAGAAGTCACAAATATGAAAACAAAACGTGCTAAAACAACGTGGTTTTATCACAGAATAACAATGCAATTATGATAAAATGAGATAATAAGCTAACAAGTGCAAATGAAACTTTTTATGGTAAACTATACCTGTAGATTATGTTAGATATTCAATGGGCATTGTCAGTGTTGTAATTTTTCAGAATCAAAACAAAATATCAAAACGAAATATGGTCCTTTCGTTGACATATATCACGATTTTCTGAGATTTCCTCCCCCATTTTCCATTTTCTAAATCTAAGTGCATTATATGTAATGATACATGCAATATGTTAAGAAAAAAGTAGATACAATCTTAAAATTGTGTTGTATTTTTTCTGAAATCTTATAATTTTTTTTACTGTACGAAACATCAACTTTCAAAAAGATAAAAATGTACGCATTTTGTAATAAACTTAAGTCAAATTTAATAATTACATTTATGTACATGTACATGTATTTCACTGCTAGCTGATATTAATTTGTTTGAATTTTGAAATACTTAAACTTTATAAAACTACATAAATTCAAAATTCGTCTTTATTATTGAATAAGCTAGCGTTTTCTCAATATTGTTACATACTGTATGTAGACAGAATTTATACTTCTTCCAGTTTTAGATAAACGGTTTCACTATTTTTTATAAAAAAAAGTTTCCAATTTCTTCTTAATTTCCTGCAAATTCATTTGTACAAACCGCTTAATTTCCGTATACGATTTTTTAGTCAAAACATTTAACAAATATGCAAGTCAATTTTAAATTTTTATTTCTATGTACATGTGTGTACATTATTATTGTTACTACATGTATGTTTTATTTTCCATAAATCCTGATGTATCCGATTTCTTAAGTCCCTTAAAGATCGTTATAAGCGAATTATACTGCATTTTAATTACAATGTTTAATGCGCACTTGCAACATGTATACCTACATGTATATCACGCTAACATGAATAAACAAGCTGAAAAACTGATGTTTTTCTACTATTTCCCTGCATTAAGTACGTCTTCATATATGCGTTGTTTATTTTTTCCAGAATGACGATATTCAGCTCAATATTTGGGTGGAAGACAGTATTAAACAAAAAGTAAGTCTATAGGAGGCAAATTTTCTCCAAAAAATATATTTGAACACAATATTGCTTTAAGCAAGCATCAATATTATGCAAAACAACTTGAAAAAAATATATATATTTTGTTTTAGACCAGCATTCCATTTAGAATCATGCCAACAAATGCTAACTATGCTACTGACCACGTTTTTCTCGATGCTAACAGGACATTGTCATATACGATTCCAGAAGTAAGTAATATCTAAGCAATTAGCACGTTGTCAGTTATGCTTCATTTTGTGCAATGGTTACCACATGTAGTAAACTTTTCTTTTGTACATTTTTTTAAAGAATTCTATCAAAAATACAGAAGTTGGTTGCGTGCAGGTGAGAAGCAATGAAAGACCTGGCAATACGAGATCACCCACGTTGGAGTTGGAAGTAATTTTACATACAATAGTTTGCGTTTACAAAATATTAATGTAATATTACTAAATCAATATTTTTAACACTTATGATTTTAATTTTAGCCCGATTGTAATACATTTTGCGTCGATCGAGTACCTCCGTATACAAAGGAAAATAGCAAAATCAATAGAGGATGTATTCGTTTAGTATCCGAATTAGACTATGAGAAACAAAGCGTATATTACGTTACATTAGTAGCACTAGTAAGTATTTTTTTAACAGAAAATACTATATTTATAAGATAGTTCCTAGTGGTGAGTTACTTTAAGATAATTTGAATCTAATAGTTTTGTTTTTGCTGATATCATAAGAATGGTTACCAAGAAACCACCCTAGACGAAAGAAATATTGTCTCCATTTCCGTAATAATAGTAGTTGAAGATGTTCAAGATACTCCACCTGTGTTCATCAATCTACCTTCCGTTTTACATATTCCCAGCAACTCAATGGAAGTAAGTTTTTCAATTTAAAAAAAAATTTCGCTAATGCTCATGGAAAATTGTTTTTAATATTTACAATTGAAATAAAATAGGGTAAAAGTATTTTAAAAGTTCATGCTGAAGATGGTGACGTGAAAAATCGGAGAAGTATAAGCTACAGCTTAGAAAGAGGTGGGTTTAAATTAAATTTCAGTTAGAAAGTTCATACACAGTTTCATTAATTTTATTTTGCATTTCACAGGACCTGAATCTGAATATTTTCAAATTAATTCAAACACTGGTGAATTAACAATGACATCTGATACTATTACCATTTCGGAAGCTCTTAAAAGTAATCATGCAGTGCTTCACATAAAGGTATGACTTTTTTTAAATTATTGTCCTTAAATCTATACGTTTTCTTTATCATTGTTTGGAGATTGCATACTATTTCTGCACCTAACTATTCAACTATTTTATTTAAAACAAACTCTTTATAGGCTGAAGAACGTGGCGAACCAATAGAAAATTCGAGCACTATTAAAGATGTTGTTGTTTTCTTTGATTCTGATGAGAATCAAGCTCCCTTTTTTGCCCATGAAACTTACCATGCTCAAGTACCTGAACACGCAGCCATATTTTCTGAAATTCAGATTTTAGACTCAACCGAAATCACGGATTCTGATCAGGTAATAATTCCTTGCACAAGTATAAAGCTTTTCTAGCATTTTGTGCAAAAAAAAAAACATGATCACTGTCAATTGAAAATCATAGTTAAAGCTGGTTTGAAATAAATTTCAGGGAATTGCAGGCGTTTTTACACTTCGGTTAGCAGACGAAATAGAAGGTCATATGGTGGATGGGATTTTAGAAATTCAACCACCTGTCATTGTACGCAAGGGAGAGTTTCAGATAAGAGTTAAAAATTCAGATATGCTAGATTACGAACGATTTCATGAACTACAATTTAAGGTATGCGATAATAAGTAACACTGACTATGCAATATTGTATGTATTTCATTAAAATGCATGTATATAAATATATAGTTGATGCAATTAATTATAGATAATAGCTGAAGAAGTATCAGAGAATCCAAAAACAAGTAGTGTGACGATGACATTAACAATACAAGACACCAATGATAAAGCTCCGAAATTTTCTGCAAATCCATATCATGCTGAAATTCCAGAAGATGCAAAAGCAGGCCATTCAGTGGTGCAAATATCGGTAAAATTAAAAAAAAAAGCATTTAATCTTAAAACCTGCAATTATGTAGCATTTCTTTTGTTTATAATCATCGTTATACAAATTTAAAAATACAATTGTGTTACAAATAGGCAACTGATGTTGATTCTGGAAAATATGGAAAAGTAACATACACAAAAATAATTGGCGAATTTTCTGATATGTAAGTGTTTGATACTGGAATTTGATTTCGTGCTTGTTACAACTTTTTAAATTACTTATTATTGGAATTTAGGCTAGATTTAGATCCCGAAAGTGGTCTAATAACAATAGGCCATTCCAATCATCATTTGGACCGAGAGACTCAGGATGAATACACGTTTGAAATTGAAGCATCGGATGAAGGAAACCCACCCAACAAAAACACCACCAAATTAATATTGAGAGTAGGTGATGTCAACGATGAGAAACCGAAATTCAGAGAAAATATCTACACGAAAGACCTGGCCCCTGATGACGTTTCAACCTGCCCGGAACCTATTTTAAAAGTTGAAGTAAGTGCATGGGCCTGTGACACTAGGATGAAGTGTAAACTACATTCTGCATGAATACATGTACTTTAGTTTTGAACATTTCATTAGGCCATTGATGCGGATAAAGCTGGTAGCAGCAACTCTATGGTCGAATACGAAATCAGAAGTGGGGATCGAGGAGTGTTTAAAATTAACAAAGACACTGGGCAAATATGCGCCCAGAAGTGGCCATTACCTCCCCAAAACCAACAAGCCTTACTCAACGATGGCGATCCCAAATATAACTACAACCTGGAAGTCAGGGCATATGATAAAGGCGTTCCAACTCAAGAAAGCATCGTCAATGTTAATATCAACATAATGGTAATTTAAATGGCATTCATACAAATAAGAGATGTGCTATATACAAATAAGACATTTTTATGTCTGTAATATTTTTCTTAAGGCTGAACTAAACACCACATTTCCTTTGGGTAAATTTCTTGACGAGCCCAGCACATTTTCTAAATAAAATTCTGGAAAAAAATAATTGGTACAAATTCTGTGTTCATAGATCTAGTGCACAGATACAATGTTTTTATGAAAATGGCCCTTAAATTTTAAATTCAATAAATAAGAATAAATTTTAAGTTTCACGGGGATCTCACGTGGCAAAGTCTTTGATGCCACCTGGTGTCAGCTACAGACGTTTTTCGGAATTTGAATTTTGTTACGAGATCAGCAAATTAATTATACCAGTTAAGGTGTGTATTTTAATTTTAAAGCATGAATTATTTATCTAGCTAGGGCCCAGATACATTTAATTATATTAACGTATTTTAAATATTAAGCAAGTAATCAATACATTTTCGAAACGAGACGATAAATTGCAAGTAGTTGAAACTAGGGGGGAGAAAGACCATGCAAAACATCCGCGAAATTAAACAAAAATCTAATTTATTAATTTTTAAAATAACCAGACATTTTCATAAAAAAACATGGTCTCTGTGCACTAGATCTATGAAAACAGAATTTTTAATAATTTTTTTCCACCAGACTTAATTAGAAAAGACTCTGGGCTCGTCAAGAAATTTCCCCATAGGAAAGTTGGTGTTTAGTTCAGCCTTAATATCATTAAAATAAGATTTACAGCTGAAAGTTTATGTATGTGATCACTTTCTATTTCAGAAAAATCCGGAGTATTTAAATGCAACTATACTATACATCTATAAAGATTCCATGAACAATGTTGAACGTGATAAAAATAAGATAGAGAAGTAATAAACTACTTTATTTAAATGACAATTAATTTACCTATTTGTAGTTATCTAAATAAAAATCCATTAACAGGTTCTTGACAAGACTGAACGGGGCGAACACATATATTCGAGAAGTAGCACCGTTCGAAGATAATTCAGTGCTGATACAAAGAAGAAGCATTCCAGAACGGTGACTGAAAACCTAATGCATTCAGAGTTTTTTAAGTTTTCTTATATTCATAACGGCAAAATATTTTCATTATACAGGACGTTAATCACCACGTTTGTTCGTTATCCTAAACAAACACTCGTAGACCTGGAAATGATTGCCAAGTAAGCCACAATCCTTTTATGTTAATTAGATTCCATTTTAAAATGGGAAAATAACACTTCTTAATTAAATGTAAATTTAAATACAGTGATAGTCGCTAAAAAACTTTTGTAAGCTAGTTAAAGAAGTAATTTTCGATAACAAACAAATGAACAAAAAAAATAGTTATGATAAAGTCCAATAAAAAAAATATTGGATAAATCTAGATATTTCCTAGTTTCAGAGATATGGAAAAGTAACGTTCATGTCTAGCATATAATTTATTACAATAAATGTAGTGATTTGTGAGATTTCGATAGCACAATCGGGAATATTTAAAATTTAATATTTAACATGTATTTTTATACGAGCGATAATAAGTAGTTTCAGAACACACATACCAAATAAGCAACTTAAATTTTTATCTAATCATTCAGTTGTTCTGATCCTACTCCTTTAATTGTTACACAAACAACTTAATTATGCAACCATTTAACCATTTTATGCTAACCACTTAGCGAGCTGAATATAACAGTAACATCAGCGGACACATCAAATGTGAGTAACCTCGAGAATAATAACTTTCTTTTGCAAATATTATTATTCTAATACATTAATTAAAATGTTAATTTCAAATTGTTTTTATATTCATGTTGTACATACTTTACAATATATTATCAACCCCCAGCATGTAAATAATGAATATTCCTAAACCATTGCATTTTTACTTTTGCTATTAATTTTAATTATTTTGCTAGTGTCTCATGTTTTTTTTTTACTATGTATTATCTGTATGTGTATAGTACTGTGTACATGTGAGAAATGCTGTACGTTCGTATCATTCATTTAAATAGATAATTTTATTTGTAGTTGATTTCGCTCGCCAGCACCAGGTATACTTTAATTTAATCGTATTATAAGGATTTGATTTAAAACGCACTATAACTAATCTATTCACCTGATAGTTGAATTTTCACACTTAAATTAGCAATCATAAATTTACATAAATGTACATGTACGTGGTTGAAATTATTGCATCACTGCATCCCATACAATGCCATGCTTATAAAACATTCACTCTAAGGGTAAAAACAGCGTTGAGCATGGAATAACATGGAACATAGCATGGAACATAGCATGAAATGCAGCGTTTCTATTGGTTTTCCGGTGGCGGGAATTTCCGATTGCCCAATCGAACCGCTGCATTTCAAGGCCATGCTATTCCTTGAATGCTCTTTGCTGTTTTACAATAACAACGTGGAACATGGCCTTGAAATGCAACGTTTCGATTGGGCGATCGGAAATTCCCGCCATCGGGAAACCAATAGAAACGCTGTATTTCAAGGCCATGCCATGCTCCATGCGGTACGCTGTTCTTACCCTAACATTATGAAATGTTATTTGTTCCTTTGAACAATAAAATTATCATAACGTACATGTACAGCACCTTCAGCTCTAAAATACCGTATGTTAACATTTCACATTAGAGGGATTGAGCTTGCCTCCTTTAATGCTCCCTTAATGCTAACCACATTGACAGCACTGTATGTTATTCCAATGCGTTCTCGTTAAGGTAAATCAGTTGACGGGACATTAAGGGAGGCGTGCTCAATCCCTCTAATGCTCGAACACCATTTACGTTTTTTGAAAAATGCAGTAAAAAAACAATAGTTTTTCTTAATCTAACTTAATTGTAACTATTTGATACTTTAGAATGAGGTTGATAGTGCCTATGTCGCTGCAGGATGGAAAGTGGGTTTAATTACCTTATTGGTCCTTCTTGCAATTATTCTGCTAATGTTGTTATGCTTCTGTTGTTATCGCCAAAGCCGGTAATAGTCTACTTTATGTTATGACACCACTATTTTCTTACGCGGAACACAAGTCAACATTCATTACTTCACTCATATCTTGCAGAAACTTGGATTCGAGAAAAGTGAAACCAGTAGAGGACAAACCTGCTGACCGGCCTCAAGTAATCGAAGTTGCAACACTAGAACAAGGTCTGAGGTAAGTGCATTGTCTCCCAAGTATCCAAGTATCCAAAAAATGTCATTGTTGCCTTGGGGTTCAAGAGAAACGACCAGGGACCAATCAGTTAAAAGGCTGCGACCGGTTTCGATGTGAAGGGGTCGAAGTCCATGTTCAAATTGTAGTTTGAAGGTTTGACCGGACTCAAATCTTTTGATAAAAAAACAAGCATCAGTTTAACTAAAATTAATTTGACGATGTTTACTACCAAACTTCCTCAGCCTCTCGATCGAACAAATTGTGCCAAATTCAAAAAATATTCAATTTACAATGTACACTGTACATGACAATGCAGAGAAGATCTTTAAACTTTAAATAAGCCGAAACGTTGTGTTGGGGCCACATTTTCAACCTCACACAAACAAAATTGGCAACGCACTCCCGTCCCCTGATTGGATCTCATCGATCACCTGATCGAATCCAACCAATCAGGGGACCGGAGTGCGTTGCAAATTTTGGTTGTATGAGGTTGAAAATGTGGCCCCATAAAAGTTTAGGTTACATGTATTATGTACATGTAAATGTAAATAAATTCGCTGAAAAATGTATAGCTATCAAAGCAAAATTATTATGAGATTTACAATGTACAGTGCATGTAATGTACATGTACATTACATATCCAAGACAGTTAGAACATTAGTTTTTGTAATTTTACAATTCTCGCGTAAATTTTAGATTGTATTAGAGCGATAGATGCGTATAGAGCATGGAATAGCATGGAGCATGGCATAGCCTTGAAATACAGCGTTTCTATTGGTTTCCCGATGACGTCCCTTAAAACGTTTGCCACTTTAAGGGCCCCATTTCAATCAGAAAAAAAATACGAGAAAAGCCCTCAAAACAACGAGAAATTAATTTAAATAATGTAATGTACATGCACATCGCTAGCTATCCGGGCGAACCCCAATAAACCCCGGGCTCGGTGAATTTCCCTCCCACTTAACGTCAGGCCTGGATACATGTACATTAAATGCACGTACACTGTACATACTGTATATAAATTCTTAACAAGAATCTAAAATACAACGCTGGAAATCAAAATTTCACATCTACATGTACAGTACATAACATGTTCAATGGCAGGTGATTCATTCTCATGCATAATAGTGTTTTTCAAATTGGTATGCCACGAAGGGTCCACGGGTATATATCGTGGATTCTTGCAGATGGTCAAAATTTTAATTTCTACACACTAACTGTAAATAAAAACACAAGGATAAAATCAATGAATTTCACATGATCTGCATTATACCTTTGTGGTACTTTTAAGGTGCTTGAAATCGCCATATTTTTATTTTAGCGCCAGTGCAAACATCCGAAACGACAAGGGCCAAGGTGGAACCCGGACCGCCCCAAAACTGAGCCGCAAGAACCGTTCCATGTCGGACGAGGAGATGCTAATAACGAACGGAGGTCAAAAGCGACATGTGCAGACATCTGCCGTCCGGGATGCCCGTCGCATGTCCGCCGGCGCACCTCTAGGGACAGCAGACAGTCGTCAGCCGCACGTGTCCTACTCCAGGCACCTCCACGGCCAGCACTCGCAGTCCAGCAAGGACGTGACAGGTAATCCCAACAAGGGTTATCGGGATGACGATGCGGACGAAGCCGGGGAGGAGATGGTACCCGCAGGAGTAAAAAACCCGCGTCCCCCCTTCGCTTCCGACTGGCAGAAAACGCCCTATGGCAACACGATGCATCGCGATGCCTTCGATAACGAAATCGAAGAAATAATAGTCATCGAACCCGACACCAAGATGACGGGTCACCGCAGCACCCGTCGGGTTAGGCGCATCATCAAGCGCAGTCCAGCCCGCGTTGGTCCCCCGGACGAAGGCGAGTGGGTCCCAATGCAGCTTCCAGAATGGCTGGGCAAGGTTCCCACCGCCGAGTATGTGGACGAGTACGAGGGGACCGAACCCCTAGGGGGAGCCCCGGGGCACGTCCGCAGGAGGGCGGAAGGAGGGAGGAGGATCCTGGTTAGGAAATACAAGGACGGTGGAGAAAGTCTTCCTGGAGATAGAGGTCGGAGGGAAAGCAGACAGGCCAGGGATGTAGAGGAGGACATGCTGGACGACCCTCACCTGAAAACCCGTCACCAGTCGCGGGAACGTCCGAGGCACAGACCCAGGGAGCGGGGAAGGGCACTGACCAGGGCTTCCTTCAGAGTGGAGGAGGAGGACAGCGAGGATGACCTCATTGATTTGGAAGTGATCCCGGACGAGAAATATGGGGTTTTCAGGGAGGGCACGGAAAGGCGGGGTCGGGGTAGGGTCAGGGATCGTAGGGAACTGAGGGAACTCTGGGAAGATGCTCCAGAGGGAACAGAGAGAAGAAGAGAACCGGAAATGGCAAGGAGAAGAGAACCGGAAACGGCCAGGAGTTTAGGAGATGAGACCATGGACGATGGGGAGGCTGATGCAGAGGATGAGTACGAAAGAGAGGCACTCAGCAGGAGGAGGAGACAGAAAAAACTTACAAAATGGAAAAAGCAGTTAGAGCGTGAACTGGACGAAAAATCTGACCTCGAAGTGCCCGTAGAACACGAACACCACGTTGCCTCTCAAGCCACTGAAATGGACAGCAAGTTCACCCAAACCCAACTCAGGGCAGAGTCAGGGCTCAAGCAGCTAGAACGAGTTCGGGACAAAGAAGCCTCTGTAGATGCCAGGGATGAGTTTGAGTTCGCCAAGAGTACAGGGGGAACCATACAGGAACAGGAAGCTAGGGGGGAAGGGTCAAGTGCTTCCGTTCTTCAATCAGCTGACACATTGCACGGTAGCATTCTAAATAATAATACAAATAATAACGCTTCTTATAACAGCGCTCATAGCGATGCTAAAACCATTAACAGCAGTGCCAATAATGCTAACAGTACCAATAATAACAGCGTAAATAATGATAATTATGACGAGGAACTAAATTCAAAAACTAAAACTAAACCCATTAAAATTCAGAAATCTAAAAAGGGGGAATCGCGCTACATGGATTGGTATAACAAAAATAGCGGCGATAAGGGCACTACTAAGCACAAGGCCCATTGCGAAAAAGCACAGCAGCAGCAGCAGACAAACATAGGCCACGAAACGCACAAATCTCATGAGGATGAAACTCTTGCAGATGAGACGAAAGCTGTTAGAAGACAGGGCAGTGACCTGATGGCCAATGGGCGAACGGTGCCCCATCGTAGACCCGGAGATGCCAGAGGCGGGGACCCAACCCTAGATGCGATGGACAATGAGATAAGGCTGGGAGGAAATCGCTTTGTGGCGGAAGAAGACGAAGATTCTGGTATTGGGCATACAGACACGTTCAAGAATAGTAAAAACAAGCAGTTCATAGAGAAAAGAAGTCTGTTTACAATTGCTTACAACGGGATGCAGAATAAGCAAGATGCATTGAAGGACCGAGAGACGTCAGCCAGTGCCAACAATAGAGACTCTTGAAATAGACAAGGCCTTATTGAGAGCCAAATTCAACAGGATTTTATCATTTTGTACAGTAGCAGTTTTAAACATGTGAGGCTCGCTGGATTCATGGAAAATTCGCCCACTAACTCCGTCCATGTGAAATCAGGAACAATGTAAATACATGTATGCAATCGCCTTTACTCAGCTGAAATCTGAAATGGCGACCTACGGTACGCTGAATGTGAACAGACACGTATACGTGCCATATTCAAGCACCTGTCATGCCATACACTTAATCACAGATAAAACGCTTAAAGTAATTCTGTAAAATAATTTACTAAAGTAACATCATTTTAAATCGGTTTTCTGTTAACGTAAATAATGTCAATTTTTACACCCTTAAATAACTGTAGTGTGTAGTGGACATGTTGACGAATCTTATTAAAAATTGTTTTACAGCTATGCTACATCTTGGATTGATGTTTCATTTTATATAGAAGGAAATATAAACTGCGCACATTTTAATTTAGAGATTTTCAGTTTTCTGACTCTAAAGAAAAATTAGATAGGAATTATTTTATGCAAATTGTTATTTAACAATTTAAATTAAATATTAGAATTTTATTTGTGTTTTTATAAGATATACAGGGCAGAAACCCTTTCCAAATTTCAGGTCTCCGAAACTCGATATACATTTTGCGGCACACTTTGCAGTAGTGTATTACAAAACAATATATAACAGTATTATTAAAAGGTAAGGAGTATTTTAAGAAATGCAAAACATTTTAATGGACAATATCAGAATACATTACAGCAGCGTTCCATGAAATCTGTCCGGTGCTTCACATAAAAAGCCAATAAAAAGTTAAAAAATAAATTGATTTGGTTTATGATTAACAACAATTTTTCCGCTTTCAAAACAACCGTTTTCACACAGATTTCATAAAAGGTGACGTTTAAAAAAAAACTTCATTAATTGGGATTAAGTTAGAAAAACAGACCAATGTCTTTAATTTGTTTTCCAATCGAATAAGTAGTGTAACCAATTAATTGCAGAACTTCTTGTGGCAGTAATCACCAGACATATTTGATAACCCATCCCTCTAAACACCACATAGCCAATTTTTGCATCACTTGGTGCATGACGTCGCCATTGACTTCCAACCAAAAAAAATTTCAAACAGCAACATGTTTAAGGAAAATAAATACATGTATTGTAATGCTAAACTTGGAGTAAATCAAAGTAAAAGCCCTAAAGCATGCCCTCACAAAATGTGCAAATTAGAAATATAAAAATATTTACATTATAGGAATAATAAATATGCCTTAATACGTGCTCTACCGAATCTGCAAACATGATTAGCAAAGTTGTGTTTTTTCCCTTTTACCGACATTTTATAAAATGACGTCATTTATTACAATATCTAAACTTAAAGATGATTGTACATAAAATTGTTCAGTTGCAATGGCCTTAGTTACCAACGATGTTGTCTTTTTTAATTACACGTTGATCACAATGGAATTTATATAATAAATAGTAATTTGAAGTAGACGTTTGTATTCATTTCTTATGATATCTACACTGAAATTTGGCTATAGTTCCGTAGTTGTGGCTACCGGCGAAAGATTAACATGGCTTCCGCGTTGTCGTGACGAAATTGCATAACCTTCAAAAGGTGAACCTGCATTTTCATCAGAACTGAAAATATGCAATGCATAAATCAATAAATTTGCTCTTTTAGAAATGCTCACGAGCTTTTTATCCAAAATGCTAAGCAACGTACATGAATTATGAAAATTGTTTTTTTATGTGTCTATAGACTATAGTCATTCAATATCTAGTAATGTAGGCCGGGACGATTAGTTTGTAGGTAAATAACTCTGAATGTAATGTTGAAAGGGCATAGGGAAATGAGCAATGCAGAAGAGGATGGCAAAACAAATAGGCTTTTGTCGTAATTACACATAATATATACAGTATACAAGTGTATATGTATGTCAAGGTTCTTGCAATTAGCAAATCGGAAATGATGGATTTATTCATAAATGATTAAGTGCCTCATTAGTATCGAAGTATATGGCAAATATAAAGCAGGATTACTATAAGTGAGTTGGTCACGAATCTCTACTGGTTCAATTTTGAAATTGACAACTTGCCATGATGCAAATTAACTGATTTAGTCGGGTAGTCATTACACCTGATTCACACCAACGGTGATGCAGAACTGATGTGGATCAAGAAAACTTTTGCGTGTTAATTCACACCGCAGAACTCAGTTAAACTTGTCACATGACCTAGTATACTGTGCCCTGTATACTATAGGTCATGTGACCAGTTTAACTGAGTTCTGCGGTGTGAATTAACTCGAAAAAGTTTTCTTGATCCACATCAGTTGATCTACATCAACGTTGGTGGGAAGAAGGTCTTAGACTGATTAGAGGGATTGAGCACGCCTCCCAAATGCCCCGTCAACTGATTTACCTTAACGAGAACGCATTGGAAAAACATACAGTGCTGTCAATGTGGTGGGCATTAAGGGAGGCGTGCTCAATCCATCTATTAACAAATAAGCGAGCCCACCTTTCAATTGTACTATTGAGCAACGACATGAAATATAAGGACATTTTGTAAACTTTTCAGACTGATTTGGTCATATTCCCCATTACTAACACACTATGGGGTCATTAAACATTATAATTATACCTTATTGAAAATGTTATTAATAATGTTTTTTTAGATACGAGACAACTTTCATAATTGGCTTCTGTTACCTATTTTTTCAATGCATTTTCGTAACGATATTTAGCTTATTAATAATTGAATTTTTAAAATGTAGGGTAATAATTAAGAGATTTTTTCTTTTAAACTACATGTATACTGTACAATTTATATACAGTTCAATACAGTGAAACCTGTGAATAAAAGCCTTCCATATAGCGCTACCTGGAAGTAGCGCACCTTAACAGTCGGCACGGATCGATTTTATAGAGCAAACTTACCCTATAGCGTATTACCTGCGAAACGTGACTTACACACTCGTTTCCAGGGATATTGGAGGGATTGAGCGAGCTTCCCTTAATGCTCCCTTAATGTTAACCACATTGACAGCACTGTATGTTTTTCCAATGCGTTCTCGTTAAGGTAAATCAATTGACGGGGCATTAAGGGAGGCGTGCTCAATCCCTCTATAATCACGATTTTACCTGTGAAGAGCGTACACCAAAGCAATTTTTTCGGTTTTGTTTATGTTAAAAAACATTAAAAATGCAAAGTAATATTTACAGAATGTACACGTAAATGTTTGCATTTGTGTACATGTACAGCATGTACATGTGCATGATAGGTGTACAGTTGAAAACATGTACAGCATGTTCATGTACACGTACATGTACATGTATGTACCCTTGGGTGTGGTGTGGCCATCACTTTAGCTTAACCTTAATATAGCATATCCCTCCAAGTAGCACAACCCATGGTTCGGTCCCAAACGGGTGCGCTATTCACAGGTTTCACAATATATAAGTTCACATCTAGGCGGATTTTGTCCGTCTCCGCCAGGCGGACAAAATCCGCCTAGATGTGAATCAGGCATTACGAACTTACCTGTGATAAACGGGATTGTGTGCCGGGCTCATAGTGTCCTGGTATGACCTCTCTCGTCTACCATATCGATGAGATGCCGATAACAAAAATTGACTTCCTCCATCAAACGAGTCACTTTCGGTAAGGGAAGCGTTCCCGAGAGCCAGTGTGGATCCTTCACCGGTATCCTTAGTAATGTAGGAAACATTATCTAGGTTTCCTTTGAAGTCGTATGTATGCCCATTCTCCTCGAAGCTGCTGTTGTCATCGAGTTGGACATTCATTTGAAGAACCTGGAAATTGAATAAAAATCTTTAAAGGTCTACAAGCACATTTGTGGAAATGAGCAAATATTAAAAACAGTTAAAACATCATTTAAAATTCTTAAACATCATCAATTAAATCTACTAATTAAATTGTCGTGTAATTGTCGTTAATGCACTTAAGCATTTTTGATTTTTTTCTAATATAAATTCAGAAGTGATATATTCATAAAGAACAAGAAGATATTTTAAATTATGATATTAAAATAAATTCTTAATTATTCAATTTCCCATAATTAAAATGGCGATAAAATAAAGCTTCTCAACTATTTTATTTCTATATTATATTCTCAACTATAATACGCGTTTTGCTAGCCTCAAACAAGGCTTTTAAGTATAAAATAATTTGTGCACGAGATTTTATAATTCTGGAAATTAGATTCGATGCTACGATTACACGATTACACGATTACACGAGTAAATACGATAAATTTGCAATAAGAGATACCTTTTCTATCTAAGAACAATTGCATTGATTTGTAATACCTGCGTTTCATACGGTTTCAGATTAGGTTCAACTAAAACAGGTTCGTATCTTGGAGATAAAGACAATCGCTGAAGACGTGCACGATATGCAGAATACCTAAGTTTAAAAACAAATTGAAAGTTTATTAAGAAATAATACAAACCAGAACAACTGAGCTAATTATCAAGAATGAGACCGAATCCCAAAATGTGTTACCTGGACCAAATGAAACATACGTAGATGATGCCCACAGTTCCCAGGATTGCAATGATACATGCCAATGAAATTAATGCTGCCTGAAAACCATCCATTTCTTCTTCGATACGAATTCGAGAGGGAGGCAGAACGTTTTGGTTAGAGAACACTTCGACAATTAGTGGAACACGTACTGAATCCACATTCATATCTAGCACACTGGACATGGCGTACAGAAGAGAGCGCTCCTGGTCTTGACCATTTAAAAACCTTAAAAAATAAATAGAAATATTTAAAATCACTATTTATTTGGTTATTTGGTGTCGACATGTATGAAAGAAATTAACGTTTATAAATAACCCAATGTTAGTTATAACAATAATACATGTACTCACATGCTTAATTTTGTATGCTCGACTGGAATAATTTCTAAAGTCTTTGGATCGATTGCGCTGAAACAAACATCAGTGCTACTGGAATCTATTTCAATTTTAGATTGGTTGATATATTTTCGGGACTCGATCTTTTCAATGTTTATCACTAAATTGGTATTATCCTGTAACATTTCAGTTAGCTTTCCTTTTTGTCCTGCCACTTTTTCTGGCGGGGAATCCAAAATGACCAGAACCAACCTATGGTTATCTGACACCAAATTGACCTACAAAGAAATCGTTTCTCTCTATTAGTGGATATTTTCTTGTTATATTTCTTAGTAAAATAACTTAGTAAGTCAACTGCTATAACATAAAACGTACTGCCAAAACTGATGTAGAATTTAAACTGCCCTTCGATCTTGGATTGTCCATAGCCATGACACGTAATTTAAACAAAGTGACATTTTCTTGAACTTTTTCGAAGGTACGACTACTGCTCACTAATCCAGTGTCATGATCAATCACAAAATATCCGCCAGGATCTGACCCCGAAACAATACTGTATTCCACTTTTCCATATGAACCTGAGTCGTAGTCAACAGCCTAAATATGGATATTTAGTTAATACCATAGATTAAGAACCGATAGTTTCACAAACTATTAAAATCTGTTACAATATTAGAATAAACAACAAAAAGCATAAATGCTTACAGTTATTTTGGTAAACGGAGTTAAGGCAGGGGCATCTCTCGTGATTGCGGCTACATAACTTTGACCAATCAGCTTAAGCATTGGAGTTTGATATTGAAAAACAGGGCTGTTGTCGTTGGCATCTTTTACGCTGATATTTACTTCGGTTGTCGAACGGGAAGGATCTAAGAATTTGAGATCAATTTTTTAACAATCTATTATAGAAAAAAATTGTAGAAATACTATCTATAAGTTCACAACGAAATTATAAATTTGGCAAATCATTTTAAATACAAGAAAATACTTTCAAACATATTTTAAATAAAAATCAGTAATTATATTAGTACATGACAGAGAAATAAAGACATTGAAACAAATCATTGTTAAATCCAAAATATACCTGTATGAGAAGCTTCGAAATTTAAACGAATAATGAGTTGATATTGTGGGTTAGTTTCATAATCCAATTTCTGTCCTTTTGTTCGTAACTCGCAATTACCATTGCTTGCTGTTCTTACGTAGAAATGATCTGTTAAAAAAAAAGTATGCAGGTTAATGAAGGGATTGTTAAAATTCATTTATTAACTATACTGCCAGACTTGTTTATGTGGTTGTTTTTCTATCAATGTTCAAATTCATGCATTTTATACAGGGTGGACTAAAAGTCAGTGCTACACCCCACTTTTTTTCTTAAATCTTAGCCCCAGGCCACACTAGACTGGAAACGCGCCTTTGGCTAGCATCTAACAGGACATCGAATTTAATTTTAATTCTAGAATTATAAAACTTGCACATTAATATATCATGTAAAAATTATTTTTTAATTAAAAAAGCCTTGTTTGATTTTTTTCAAGAAACCCAAATTATAACTTTTTAGCCGTAACACTTAGGACAAAATTTCAAATTAGGAAAAGGAAGAGAATAGTTTGTTTATATATCCACATTTATTCGACATGATTAAAAATTATTTAAAGCTGTTACACTGGTTTTTAAGAGCAGAGGAAAATGCCAAATTGTAGCTTCGCTGCAATACAGCAATGCACTGCAGTTAAATTTTCGGTTCATTAAGCTCATACATTCCATATATGTTATTAAAAATTTAAAACATAACTTTAAACAATTGCAATGGGTTTGGAAATCATGAGTACCAGTAACATCTAGGGCTCAAGTGCTGTGACAATAATATACTCTTACTATTTCATGCAAGAAAAGAATATAACTTAAAATTAATTTTGAATAAGAAACGTTTTCTCTATGCACCTTATCTCTAAAGAAATTCTGCTTACATTAAAAGCTCTATAAATACGAACTTCAGAAAGTATTACCAAATACATACCCAATTCGTTACCACGCTCGATTTCACACACATTTTCTGCAATTGTTGCTGGCTTGTTAATAACTGGTAGTGTTTTAATGACTATGTTACCCATAGAATTTTCCTCAACCTCCACCCTAGAATAATTATGAGCATTCATATTAAAATTAATAATAATGAGAATATAAAAGTAAAGACATACCGAAGATTGTGTAGGTACTTACGTGTAAGAAGCGTCTGGAAATGCGATACCCATTTCTGGTGCAATTGTGGCAATATGGTCTATGTGCATGACAAGTGTTGCAGAGGTAGTTAATTGTGGACTTCCAAGGTCATATGCCGTAACGATCAACTAGTGTAGAGATTTTTTAAAATGTAAGATTTGCAATATTCATATGATATTGCATAGCGAAAATGCTGTACAGATTTAAAAAACTTACATATATTTCAGAAGATGTTTCCCTAGATAAATCTCCTTTTAATGTAATAACACCAGTGTCGTGGTTGATATCAAAATAATTTGTTCCACTGTTGAGCGGCCCTAAAGAATATTTGACGAGATTGTTTGGAGGCTAAAATAAAGATTTTCAAGCATTACAAATTGATTGTAAATATTTAGCTAATGTATGTTTGCCAAACGGTAGATGATAATACACAATATTTTATTCAAAATGCTGGGTAAGCATTGCAAGATGTTTAGATTATGTTTGACGGATATCAAAGATAAATATAATGAATAATTCGTAGGAAATATATAAAATCAAATCACTTTGTCAAATATGAAGTTTTTATGAAAGTAACCATGTTGGAATGTCAATTTCACATTCCTTTTAATTTGCTGTACGACTTATATACTCTACCACATTTAGACAATGGTATGTGACATTCTTTCTAAAATACAATAGAACAACTTCGCTTTATCATCCTATAAAAAAATAAAATGCTTTAATTGCATTATAATTGACATTACCGTTCCATCAGAGTCCACTGCCAACACTGTTGCAACAGATATGCCAGGATGTATAGTATCTTGAAGCCTCAATGGTGGTGGCACAGAAGTAAACATCGGTGGAATATCGTTTCGATCCTGAATTATCGTTTTAAAAACATTGCAAAAAATGAATAAACGAATTTCAAAAAACAAAACAATTTGAAGTTATTTTTGACATAAGTAATTTTGCTTACCAGAACTGTTATTCTGACCATACATGTGGCGTCTGGCTCATTTAGAAAATTCTCCCTAGTTCCAATAACCAAAGAATAGAAATGATTTTCTTCGTAATCCAATGGCCAAATTGTCCTCACTACTCCGGTAATGGGGTCCACAGAGAATCTATCTACAGGTCCATCCCGAATTACATATGTTATTTGTTTAAATTCATCTGCGTCATAAGCCTACAAACACAACATTAAAAAAACATTGTTGACAAGATTCACAAATTATTCCAGACAAAAAGTAATCAAATATACATATTACATGTATACACATTTCTTTTGTGGCATCATTTAAAAGAGTTGCATACCAGAATAAGCCTTTTTTCTAAATTATTTTTTAATTTAATTTTGGAAACTGATAGGAACAAATGAAATG
>JAQGCC010001682.1:0-22062 GCA_034698905.1 Xestoiulus laeticollis | reverse complement strand
CATGCGATTAGACGATGGAATAATCTTCCTAGTGATAGCGTAAACTCATTTCAAATTCAATTTAACAATGATGATGGCTTAGTCGCTACTGACGTAGGAAAATTGTCCTGAAAATGGGTACGAACCCCCCTACCAAATGGCATTTGTTTTCTGACTGTAGGGTACTGAGTTGAATTGAATTGAAAAAAACGAAAGTTATATGTAAAAAGGGGTCAAGTCCATGTGCCTGCTTTTACATTTAGTTCTCGATAATGCTCATAGGTTGCACCACTGATAATACCTCAAAATAAGGCTTATTTCATAGCCAAAACTTTCATTACATTATCTA
Organism: Xestoiulus laeticollis; assembly: GCA_034698905.1. Lineage (NCBI taxonomy): Eukaryota > Metazoa > Arthropoda > Diplopoda > Julida > Julidae > Xestoiulus > Xestoiulus laeticollis. Next base: position 21,734 of record JAQGCC010001682.1, on the reverse strand, counting down.
AAGAAAATATGGATGACTTGTAAAAAAACACAAAAAAAAACCACATCCTAATGGAGTACAATGATTTTGGGAACCAATTTTTTAGTGCGCCAATCATTAAAGAATTAAAAATATACACCTGGGCTCTACTCCACAAAACTACAACACTGATAAATTACTAGTTTATACAAGTTACAAGTACAAATAACTAATTGGAGTACATGTAATAAAAGTGTTCCTCAAAGTTGGTGCAAACGCTCGTAAAATGAACTAATATTTTATAAGTGAAGTCGGCCATCTTGCTACTCAGCTAAGTGTGAAAATCAAGATGGCATCAGAATTGAAATTAAAATTTATGCGAAATTTGTATACTTTTTAGTTCCTGTTTCATGTTGTAAATCATCGTCACTGGTCACTACTGTCACTTGACCACGTGTTAAAAGCTTTAACAATGTTAGCTTTTTAAGGGGGATCTGAACTGCATGTTTTGCTATGAGGGGAATTTTGAAACACACTTTTAAAAAAACTACTAGTTATAATACAAAAATAAAAATTGATAAAAATGCAGTATTTTTGTAGCTACTGCCTGATCAAAATTTCATAATTTTCCCATTTATAGGTAATTTATAAAAAATTAAAAACTAAAATACTTATTTTTTTGGAATGTCGAGGATGTGGCGTGTCGAGGAACTATCGCAAAACTTTTACAGTTTGTTTTTTTCATTTGCAGTCCCCTATAAATGGGAAAATTATGAAATTTTAATCATGCAGTATAGCTACAGAAATACTGCATTTTTATGAATTTTTATTTTTGTATTATAACAATTAAGTAGTTTTTTTAAAAGTAGGTTTCAAAATTTCCCTCCTAGCAAAACATGCAGTTCAGTTTCCCCTTAAGGCAATCAATTATCTACCAAACTTCATTCACCCGTAGAAATAAAGTAAAGTACTAATACAAATACTTTTGTAAAACAAAACACTTGTAATTTTCAATTTTCAATCTTGCCTCAGGACTTCATGAAATTCAAAGACACTACAATTAAATGTGTTACTTTAAAAATAGTGGTGGAGAAGATGTACTTCTCCTGAAAACTTATTTATGTGACACGACTATGTCCTATTTTATAGAGTGAGTGCACTTGTCCTATAATATAAAAGTGGGCGTGTTTGATTTTGTCGCCCCTAGATGGCGCTGCTCGTTGAAGAGGGTTGCATAAATTTAATGCCCTATATAATATAGCTAATAAAAGCGTAATAAAAAATGATTTAAGCCCTACATGTAGCTGTTTTATTAAAATGGGATTAGGGAGATAATCCTGACCGGCGTTTTGTAGTCCTAATTGAAATGTTCCGCTCCTCCGCTCCTGCTGCAATTAGGGCGCCTTGGATTTATGGCGTTTTGGACCATTTATTTCCGCCATGGATCAATGGTCCCATCATTCCTTATCACAACCAATCCCCACTTTTAATATACTTTTTTTTTTTGGCCCTGCTTTTCCACCAATCAGAGATCACGTAACGTGTTTTATGACTCAACTATTTGGGACCTATATAAATTCGACGAAATTCTGTCTTTCGGTCTTTTACCTTACCTAGGGTTCAACTTGCATGCATGTTTATATATTATAATATGCAAGCTATACAGCATTTAATAGGACTAAATGTTTCGACTTAGGACCAAATCACGTTTTTAAAAGGACTTTTTCAACAGTTTTTAACGACTTTTTTTAAGTTATTTCGACTGTTGTATGAATTTTCAGGGTAAGAATTAAGCTGTTTTTTTTTTTTAATTTTCACAAATTTGTGATAACATTTTTCGTGTGCAATACATCAAAGATTTTCTCACAATTTAAATTTCCTCGTAATTAACATCCATTTTTTCCATAATAGGAGTACTCAAAGTTCATCATCGTACTTTAAGATTTCGTATTATTTCGTAAACAGGCTCGTGCGTTCTAAAAAAATATATATCACGTGCACGTTCTTAAAATTCGATTTTCATTTCTAAAAAAAAGATTTTTAGAACACACGTGAATTTATTCGCATTTTTTTTTTTTTTTTTTTTTTTTTTTAGAATCACGTGCACGTTCTAAAAGTCGATTTTTAGAACTAAAACATTCGACTTCTAATATAGCGCACGTGATTCTAAAAATGTGAAGAAAATACACGTGCGTTCTAAATATATATATATATATATATTTTTTTTTTTTAGAACGCACGAGCCTGTTTACGAAATAATACGAAATCTTAAAAGCGCGATGATGAACTTAATCCCATTTTTTCGCTGCATTTTAATTAATTTTAAACCTTAGTTCTTTTGCCTTTAAAAAAAACTTAAAATCTCATAATTAAATGTTTTTTTCAGCTTCTAGCGGGATTAATTTGCGAGCGGAAACGACGCTGACCTCCGGTCATTCCGTCACATCGACGTCACTGCCGGATTTCTCGTCCGCTTCCACTTCCGGCGCCGCAGCGCCCTCTAAGGATTCCCAACCCAGGAGTCACCCGGGAATGCTAGTGTTATCTCCTCAGGTAAGACCGTATTTTATTAAATTCCTATTAAAAAGGACCCGTTAAGGTCCAATACGCTTATTCCCACATTTGTTCGTACGTAACTCTAAAACTATACTTAAGATGCAATGGTAAAATGAGGAGGAAATTATCACAAGCTTCACCTCCTATCGAATGCAAAAAACCGGAAGTGAATCCCGTCACTGTAGCCCTAGTTATAAGGGAAAATCCCCAATAAGCCCTAACTAACCAAAATGGCGGATTCAAAATGGCCGCCGTCAAAATCAAAAGGTTTTTTACTCGCAGTTTTGTTATTTTCGAAGCGATTTCGATCGCGATTTCGATTAAAAGGCCGATACCTAAAGCCCTATTGAATAGATTTATGGTTTCGACCCCTCTTTGGGTCTTTTATGCTGATCGGAGGGGAGGTTAAAGCTCTAGAGTTGGCGAAATAATGACGACAGGGGGCGCGAACAACCATTGTGTATAATCGCCCCTCAAGAGTGATAAAACCTAAATTATATCACTGGGTATAAAAAAACGATTTTGATTTAAAAACCAGATAAACGGGCCCCAGGGGAAAGGACGCCATTTTGGGCTGCTAAATCCACTGACATGCATTGTAAAAGTGTAAAACAACACGATTATGTTATACCCCAGTATGAAAATAGCGCAATTATATATATATACTGTCACTACATGTATATATCTTATAAACTTTACATTATACACCATAAAGTATAATATAATTATATATTGCGTTTCGGTATGGAAATATATTATATACGAAACAATTGTAATATCACAATTATATTCTCGAGTAGAATTGTATTATATTTTAAGCCTACAAATACATGTATAGATTTCATATTATATCGATATAATGTACAACGAATAATAAAGGGAGACATTGACATTTAGCGCGAGAAGCACAAAACCAATTGGAAAATTTGGCAGTGTTTTTGAGGGGGGGGGGTAAAAAGGGGGGTGTGTGGGGGGGTTAGTTTGCCTCACTCCCCCTGGGGGGTAATGGCGCAAAACGGTTGACATTTGGGTAACAATGGCTCAAGTTGACATTTACCCAAGAAGCCTCTGGAGTGGGCTTTTTAATCCCAATTGGACCCATCTCATTTTACCCACCTCTCTTCTCATTGGTCCAGGGAATGACCAATGAGGTCGCACTTCCGGTTACGAAGTTAAGACAAAATGGATAAACTATAAGGTCCAATTTACGTTTGAGTTTCCTATAGCCTTATTTCACTCGTGAACGCCTCCCAAGAAGAGGGTTAACATCTCCAAAATGGCCACCTCCTAATGGGCTTTAGTTCCGAAAATGGCCATATATATATTGCAGGAAGTACATGTACTGAAGTGGATTCTTTATGTTTTCGAACTAAATTTAGGCAGCCATATTGAAGCTCACCACTCCAAATGTGGCCATATTGGATCTCTTAAAACTCATGTTTCAGTATCCCAAGATGCATCCTCCTCCGAAATCCTATATAGCTTTATAGTCCATTAATTGAAGCATTACATTGAACCCATGAAGGCATCGCTTAAGGCCAAATTAGCCTTTCTGGACAATGGGCCTTGCAAGATATGGCGTTTTGAATCCAAAAGCGGCCCATATTTAGACTATAGCCCCTAAAGCGGCCCTTTAATATATAGCATCCTTTAATATAGTGCCCTACCCGTGTCAATAAACCGGCCTATAAAGGCGCGCGTGCACGTGCACGTGTTGTTGATTTTGTACTGTATGTATACAGCACAGCACATGCAGCACGTGCAGCATGCAGCTATATATAGTGTGCGTGCACGCGCGTTTTTCCACATTTCATTTCGCGTGCGTTCTCTAGTTTTTCGAACGCGTTCCTTTTTTATTTAACCGATTCGTTTTATTGTTTGTTCTATTGTGATTTTCATACGAAGCAGTTTATATCTTTTTTTCCAATTCCACTCAAATAAATAGTTATTTGAAGTTTATATAAAGTATGAATATTTAGTCATGCAGCCTATATATATAATTGTTGTCCGTTTTTTGTTTGTAGAGCCCGTCGGTGTCGTCGGCCGTCTTCTGGCCCTTCGGAGACTCTGACTACGCCGCATTGATGGGCAGCATCTCCGGTGGCCCCGTGGGCGAGCAATTAGGCCCTGCAGGAGGAGTCGAGGTCCTCGAAGACTACAAACTGCCTTTCACTAGCTCGCCCTTCCATCAGCCCTTGCAAATCAGCACCGATCTTTACTGCAGCGGCGAGCCTCATCAGGACTTGGGGTCCTCCTCTTCAACGGCCCTTCCCAGTTTCGCCGAGACCTATTCCCCTCGCTACAACCGTCGCGAACCGGATGTGTTCAGTTTCAAACAGGATCCTCCTGCTAGCTCCTCGACCCCTTCTGCAGACTTCTTCCCTACTTCCTCCTCCTTCCACGACCTTCCTGCAGCGGCCCTTTACCCCTCTCCTTCCTCTCCTCAATCCAGCTGCTCGTACCACTCCCCCAGGCCCTCTTTTTCATCCCCCAGCCCTTTCGAAGGAGGAGGAAGGGGCCCTTCGCCAGCGCCCTCTTCCGCCTCGGAATCTGCTGGTGGCGGGGTCTCTTCTTCCTACGGCATGGTCTTCGGACCCTCCTCCTCCTCCACTTCATCGCTCCCTGCAGTGCCAGAAGGACCTCCTCCTCCTAGCTTCAGAGTGCCGAGTCCGCCCTCGCCTGCCACGCCCTCCAGCTGTAGGTCTTCGCCTGTCCTGCACGACAAGCCGCAGAGCCCCAGCCAATTGTGCGCCGTGTGCGGCGACAATGCCGCCTGCCAGCACTACGGGGTCAGGACCTGCGAGGGGTGCAAGGGATTCTTTAAGGTAAGGACACTTAATATATAGATGCAATTATTGGGACCTTGGCTCTACTTTTGATAGGGCATATATATATGTTGGAGATGATGGAATACAAACTTTGATATATACACTATATAGCGATAGGGGCAAGGGCATACGCTGTCATATATCAGGACAGCTTTGATTGTAATGCCTGATTCACATGATGCAGGCAGAGGCGGACAGCTCCACGCATGCGCAGTGCATCTTTGGCCATACTAATGCCGTATTTTCACTACACCGACTTTGACCGACTCCCGACTTGCGACGTCACTAGTCGGGAACGGAAGAAAACAAGCATGCACGATGTTCATTAGACCGACTTCCGTCACGGCGCTTTGGCTTTAGGGTCGTTTAATAAGCGGTCGACGCATTTCACACGTGTAATTAGGAATTCATCGTATGCCGCCATTTTGAAAGTCGGTGCGTCCCACCAGAAAAAGTCAACATGGTTTTGACTTTTTCTGGATGTCGGTATGGGAGGAGCCAAAGCGCGACCGACTTTGCGTGCAAAACGAAAAAATATGATGTGCATATGCGCACTCACCGATTTCTGCAGCAAAAACGCGTAGTGAAAATACGGCATAAATTATGGCCAAAGATGCACTGCGCATGCGTGGAGCTGTCCGCCTCCGCCTAGATGTGAATCAGGCATAAGGGCACATATACCTTAGGGAATAGGACATATCCTCGGTTGTAGAGCATTTAGGGCAGCTAAAGAGCCCCTATAGGACAGGACAAGGACATCTTTGGACATACATGTATAGCGTTTTAAATACATGTAGGCCTACACTAAGGGTAAAAAACATGGTGCTTATAGTGCTATCAGCGATTAAAGAATCGCTTTATTCTGGAATGATTCGGGAATCAATGACATTGCAAGCGAACATCTTTGTTTTCGATACCATTCACAACTCTTTTAAAATCAAGAATGATTCTAGAAATGAGAAAGGGTGAAAATTAACGTACGTAGCGCTTTATCAGCGATTAAAGAATCGCTTCATTCTAGAATGCTTCATTCTAGAATGATTCCTAATGACAAACCTGAGATTCGCGATGCACCCGCACATAGAATTAGCGGCGCATCAAAGAATAGAGCATCGCATGATTCTAGCATGAATCCAGGACACAAACGAGTTGCGTCTTTTCTAGAATCATTCTTGATTTTAATGAGTAATTAGCTGCGTGAATGGCATCGAAAACAAAGATGTTCGATTGCAATGCCATTGATTCCAGAAGCATTCCCGAATCATTCTAGAATGAAGCGATTCTTTAATCACCGATAGCTGGATTCATGCTAGAATCGTATGCCATGCTCTATACTCTTTGATGCTATAATTGCCGCTATACTATGTGCGGGTGAAGCGCGAATCGCAGGCATGTCTTTAGGAATCATTCTAGAATGAAGCACAATGTTTTTACTCAAATTCGTTTGTGTCCTGGATTGATGCTAGAATCATGCGATGCTCTGTGATAAAATAGCTCCTTGTTTAGCCATGTTAGGGCACTTGTGGTTATGATAGGACACTTAAGTTTGATGCGTAAGGTGCCAGCACATTCTAAATCCAATTTTTGTTGTTGCGCATGCGCAGAGGACGGTGCAAAAGGGTTCCAAGTACGTGTGCCTAGCCAACAAGGACTGTCCCGTGGACAAAAGAAGGAGGAACAGATGCCAGTTCTGTCGCTTCCAGAAATGCCTTAGCGTTGGAATGGTCAAAGAAGGTATAATAACAACCACAATTCTAATATAACGCGTGCTAAATGTATTACGGGCTTGTCTAATATCGTTATTCTCTAACGCTGCAGTCGTTCGAACGGACAGTCTGAAAGGAAGACGCGGAAGATTGCCCTCCAAGCCAAAATCCCCGCAGGAATCGCCACCGTCGCCACCGGTCAGTCTCATCACGGCATTGGTTAGGGCCCATGTGGACACCACACCGGATTTGGCCAATTTGGACTATTCTAAGGTGAGGAGGACTTGGGTCTCGCAATGGATTAATGCCCCGGTTCACACGTGCGCATACCGCATGCGTTTGCAGAGACTTTTTGCGTCGTGACGCACACACGGGACATACATGCGTCGGCCGCATGCATCGGGTTTTGAGTACGTCGTAGGCGCGTTCAAAGTTTTCAACTTTTTTGCGTTGCAGTGTGCGTCAAAACAAAACGTTTTTGACTGAGAAAGACGTATTAAAACGAAAAAATGACGTTTTTGTGAATGAAAATTGTGTTTTTTTATGCAAAAAAGATGTGATTGTAAATTATAGCAGAAAAAAAGGAAGCATTTCATACACAAAAATGTGTTTTTTTTTTACGAAAAAACGATGTTTAGGCCTAAAAGGACGTATTTTTGATCGAAAACTGAATTTCCCGCCTTTCAAATGGAGGACCTAGAATCCGGCCTATGAGCAGCAATGTGCCACTCTGCTTGCAGCAAAGGTGCTACGTACAATTAACGCACAGTGAATCGTGCACGCGTGAACTGAGACGCATCAAACTCTTTGCTGCAGCACAGTGTGCATGTGGACGCGCTGCGTCCATTTGAACTTTTGAACGCACTTCAGACGCAAATGCAGACGCAAACGTAAAAACGCGCACGTGGGAAGCAGGCATTAACGCTTGGAAATGTAGCTTTTAACACGCGTATGCCGTCACAATTTTCAGTACAAGGAACCCAACGGAACGGACAGCCCTAGCACGGAAGCGGAAAAGGTCCAACAGTTTTACAATCTTCTAACGTCGTCCATCGACGTCATCCGGAGTTTCGCCGAAAAGATTCCCGGCTTCTTAGAACTGGACAGGGATGACCAGGACCTACTCTTTCAATCGGCCAGTCTGGAACTGTTCGTTCTAAGGTTGTCCTACAGGTATAGGATTACCCCCCCTTCCGTTCTAAAAACTAAACCGACACGCACACGTAAGAAGAGTTTCGCTACAATTATCATGGTGAATTTTGTCTCGTGCAGGTCCAAACCCGAAGACGTAAACATGACGTTCTGCAACGGAATGGTCCTTCACAAGCAGCAGTGCTACAGGAGCTTCGGCGATTGGCTGCCCTCCATATTGGAATTCTCGCATGCCCTGAACTCAATGGAAATCGACATTTCGGCGTTCTCTTGCCTGTGTGCCCTAACCATCGTTACGGGTAAGTTTAAGGGAGCGGCACGAAACCTAATCACTGTGGGGTAGCTAGGGGTAAAGGAGGAAGAGCTAATTGCACATTTCAACAGCTGTTTAATTGTGTGTGTTTTTTTTTTTTTTAATTTTTCAAAACTATACATGTAGTTGGTTAGTTTGTGTTGTTTATCTCTATTCCCAATTTTTTTTTGGAATTTTTTGCAAGAATCTTAATTGAATTGTTAGAGTGTTTTAAATCATTTGAAATTTGTTCAAATCTGCCCTCATGATGGTGAGCAGATTTGCAGCAGTTGCACTAATTTTAATTAAAAACAGACAAATAAATACACAACATATTTCAAACACATTTTTAATTGAAACATGTCCATTTGAGCGCAAATTGAACTATTTTAACGTACTTCGTATTTGTCTAGCTTGAAGACACATTGGATGGGATTTTTAAAAGATATCAATTTGTTTATTTATATATTAAAACTTTTTTTTATAATGGTTAGCAGCATAAAAAGGCCAAATCCTAACTAGTATAAAAAATCAAATCATAACCAGCATGAACAACAAATCTTAACCCGCACAAAAACAAATCGTAACCACGATATATAAGCCAAATCCTAACCATCAGAAAAACAAATCCTATAAACATGAAAAAAAAAGGCCAAATCCTAACCAGCATAAAAAAGGCCAAAACCTAACCAGCATGAACAAAAAAATCCAAACCTGCACAAAAACTCAAATGTTAACCACGATAAAAAAGCCAAATCCTAACCATGAAAAAAAAGGCCAAATCCTAACCAGCATAAACAAAAAAATCCAAACCCGCACAAAAACTCAAATGTTAACAACCATAAAAAAAAGCCAAATCCTAACCATGAAAAAAAAGGCAAATCCTAACTAGCATGAAAAAAATGTTAACCCGCACATAAACTCGAGTTTACCTGTCGAAAAACATGAAATCCAGCAGAAGTTTACAATGTATGTACAGGATTTCCACCAAATTAAAAATACATCTCCTAATATGTAGTTTAATAAACATTTGTAATTCATTTTAAAGAAACACTGTCTATACAATGTTGAAATGTGCAATGTCGCGCATTTCTCTCTCTCTCTCTCTCCTCCTATACACGAGTCTGAATTGAATTTAAAAAGCGTGTTTTTTGTGCGTGCTAATTTCAGAACGTCACGGTCTCAAGGACCCTAAGAAGGTGGAGACCCTCCAGATGAAGATCGTCAGTTCCCTGCGAGACCACGTGACGTACAACAGTGAGGCGCAGAAGAAGGCCCATTACTTTTCCCGTCTTTTCGGCAAACTTCCCGAGTTGAGGTCACTCAGTGTCCAAGGGCTCCAGAGGATCTTCTATCTGAAGTTAGAGGACCTCGTGCCCGCTCCCACGCTCATAGAAAACATGTTCGTCTCCAGTCTGCCGTTCTAGGGCAGGCGCAATATTTAGAAAGACGAGCGGGGAAGTAACGGACCCATTTTAAAAATTTCATTTTTATATCTATAAATATATATATATATATATGTTTCGTTGGCATAAAACGTTAGAAAATTGGAGATGTTTCCGAGGCGGCCATCTTGAGACGCGATAGAACCGAGATGGCCGCCTGGAACCGTCTGCCGAATGAAACATGGGCGAGACGGGCATTTCGGTTACTATACCCAACGTAACAAGCTGACCAAAAAATGACGTCATTTTGAGACCATTTTTTAAACGGTCATCATTTGGCCATAAAATGACTAAAAAATGATGACAGTTTTTGACCACTTTTTGAACGGTCATTTTTAGGGTCATAAAGTGAGCAAAAAATGACGTCAGTTTTTGACAACAAGACGTCATTTTGTAAAAATGAGCAAAAAACTGTCATTATTTGGCCATAGCTTGCTAACGTGTGATATATTATTACCGCGTTCGCCCTGGCGTAAAATACGCCGCTAGTCATGATATGGTCCCAAACCCCGCGCGTTATATTCTATCTTAAATACGTGTATATTCTAAAAGTATATATTGCATATACGTAAAGTGTACATTTTTTTTGTGGTAAAAAATCCGGCGTAAATCACGCTGACCTCTCTCACCGGGGGGTCAACTTTTAGAATTGCACATTCGGTGATTTTTTGTACGAAACTCAAGTATTTTATAACGGAAATTTGACGACTATAAACGTATATCGCGTTTTTGTTTTAAAAAATGTGTTTTTTTTTTTAGTGTGAAAAAACACGAGTTTTATATATATGTATAGAATTTTTGTCTTCAGACTTAAGCCTTGTTCTCAGACTTAAGTCCGACTCGCGGCTCTAAAACATTTTTTTTTATTCTGTTTTTTTAAGTTAAGATTTATTATATATATATTTTGTAGCTTTTAAGTAATGTTTTTTTTTACGAGTTTCTTAAATACGAAAGACGCGAGACTTACGCGTACATTTTCATTTCTTTTTTAAACCCTCTGATCGAACAAGTTTTAATTCAATCGTCCCTTAATTAATTAGCTTAAGATCTTAATTAATTAAGATTAATTAAGAATTAATTAAGATGTTGCTAAAAATCAATATCGTAACTATTTTAGAAAATGATGGAGTTATGAAAATCCGGTGCTGAGTTTGGACATTCTGAACTTAAGACTCGTACGACGAATTATTATATATATGATGGATGACATACTTTCTGATGGAGTTAACTCCATCAGAAAGTATCTTTTTCTGCCACTTTCTCTGTCTTCAGCGCATTATTTATGAAAAGAGTCTCTGCAAATTTATCGCTTTCATTGTCCTCTTTTAATTCCACCCCAAATGATTGGCATTCACATTCGATTCCTCATGGTCATGGCGGCCGGGACTTAATTTGTTAAAGTATTGTTTTATCAACGCATCCTCGTTAATATAGTTGTTGGTCATTTTATGGAGGAAACTCCTTTATTTGCAATCTTCTCATTTTGAAGATTTAGGTGTCACAGAAGCCAGTTTTATGAAACTGCATCGGCATGATTCTTTAAACGTAAAAGATGTGAGCTTGCAAGACCAACTTAAACATTAAAAATGTTGTTTTTGGAGATAGCTCAGAATCGACTAGCATAACTGAATAACTCAACATTAAATATATGTCCTACTGCATGCAAATTATCAAAATTATTAATTGTAATTTATTTAAAACTCGAAGCAACATCAGTTTTTCTCAATTAATTTATTTTATTCCAATCTCAGAATATTGAGTTAGTTTTATACACTTATATTTTATATTGGTTAGGAATCGCTGCATCATGCATATATATGCCTCCTATGTTGTTTATGGAACGCGTGCACACGTGCACACGTGCCACGCGTGTTCAGCGCGTGAACCATGAAATGCACGTGCTCGCGCCTTCCGAAACGAAAGACACATTAATTGGCACGCGCGAGCATGCATGCATGCATGCATGCATTCCAAAAAAAGTGTTTACAATTCACTTTTTTAGGAATGCATGCATGCTCGCACGTGCCGTCTATATATATATAGCTTTCGTTTCGGAAGGCGCGAGCACGTGCATTTCATGGTTCACGCGCATGAACATACGTGGCACGTGTGCACGTGTGCACGCGTTCCATAAACAACATAGGAGGCAGGCATATGCATGCATCAATTCCTAACCAACATAAAATAAGTGTATATAAAACTAACTCAATATTAACGTTAACATGCAGATGTCATGAGCTGATCAGGCTGATGGTAATAATCCATTGTAAGACTTTGTCAGACATTGACAGACTCGATGACATCTTCAATGTCCAAGATCTCTTCCTTGGTCATCTAGGAAGACAATGGATTACCATTGTCCATGATGCCATTGTCGAAATTTCCAACATCTAACCAGATTTGTGTCATTCTGTGAGCCATATCTCAGCAAATAAAACAGTCCATTTCCAATCTCATTAGGATGACCTCTCGTAAGATGACCCCTCTGACCCACCCCCCCCCCCCCCCCCCCCCCTCAGCCCCATTTTTGTGCCAAGATCGTTCATCTAAACCGAGCCCATCACGTGTATATATATCTATAAATTTCTCATATCTATAAATACAGAAAGTGTTTTATATGGACTATTTATTCATAATGTCGTTTTCGTTCTAAGTCATGCATTCTTCATTTCTGTAAATGTGCGCAGAGTTCAACCCCTCCCCCATTCATTCACCCTTTGACCCTTTGACCTCTGTATACCTACAGCGGAAAAGGTAATTGGCAGCCATTTCGGTGCACGCGTCGTTCTAATAAATAGAAATTAAATTTAAAAACTATAAATCCATGGAATTTAGATAATTGTGTAAATAGAAGTGCCTAATTAAGGCCTAAATGTGTCTAAATGAGTTTAAATTAAGGCCTAAATGTGTCTAAATTAAGGGAGTAATCTCAGGAAATGGGAATTTCTTTGTTTGTAATCAACCCTATTGATATTAATCTACATGAACATATCTGACGTCATTTAAAATGGCTGCCAGCCGCCATCTTGCTATTCTTTCTGCCGCCATGTTGGTAATCCTAAGAAGAAGTTCATTTTTAGATTTGAGTGTTCTATTTGATCAACCCTTTTTTCGTAATTGTTATACACAAATAAATAAATATATAGCTGTTATTTTGGAGAAAAAAAAAATACGAAAAAATACCAAAAAATATATAAATATATCTGTATAATAAAAGCGTTGCCTCTTGTGAAATTCGAACGAGAAATTTAGAAATAAAAGTCAACATGCTTTCAATTATATTTTGCTGCAGTCTCTCTTTTATTGCTTTAAATTTTAACCTAGATTTCATCCACGCTGAAATCCATTCCCTCAACAAAAATGAAAACAGATTTTTTAAGCTTAATTTCAAATAATTTAGGGATCAATTTAGTTTCTTGATAAACATGAAAATTGGGGAACACTTGTTCGTTGTAACGAGCGGTTCGTTATACTGAAAAGCTAATACATGAGAGAGGTATAGGCATTTTGATCTGGTCCAGACAGTCTTGTTCGCTATATCGAGAGGTTTTTATAGACATTTTGATTAGGGTCCATGGGCACTCTTGTTCGTTATATCGATAGGTTATAGACATTTTGATCGGGACCAGACACTATAGTTCGTTATATCGAGCGGTTCGTTATACAGAGACTATAAATGAGAGGTACATGTATTTTAATCAGGTCCAGACACTCGTTCGTTATATCGTGAGGTAAAGCCATTTTGATCGGAACCATGCAGACACGCTTTTTCGTTGTAACGAGCGGTTCTTTTATACTGAAAAGCTATAATACATGTACATGAGAGAGGTATAGACATTTTGATCGGGTCCATGGACACTCTTGTTCGTTATATCGAGAGGTATAAACATTTTGATCGGGTCCATGGACACTCTTGTTCGTTATATCGAGAGGTATAGACATTTTGATTGGGTTCATGGACACTCTTGTTCGTTATATCGTGAGGTATAGACATTTTGATTGGGTCCATGAACACTCTTGTTCGTTATATCGAGAGGCATAGACATTTTGATTGGGTCCATGGACACTCTTGTTCGTTATATCGAGTGGTCTAATACATAAAATAATATTGCATAAAATATACAAATATACGTAAAATAATACAGAAAATCTAATACATATATGAGAGGTATATAAGCATTTTGAGCGGGTCCAGACACTAGTTCGTTATATCGAGCGGTTCGTTATACAGACACGCAGACTATAAATGTGAGTTGCATGCAGCTGTATTAAAAACTAGGTTATTATGAATTAAGTTAATTTTGTGTGAATTAACACGTACGTACAGCTAGAAATCGCTGAATTTGATGTTTTCAACGTGTTCTAAGAGAGGCTCGTACTAATAATCTACATTCGTTTTTCCATTTGCTTCAATTTCGCTTCTTTTCATTAAATCCAGATGCGAATAAAAATAATGAAAACGTTTTCTCAAAAACTGCAAAAAAAGCAATTTTTTCTTTTTGTATTAATTCGCCCCAATAAAAAAAAAAGTGAACACCATTTTGACATATTTGGGGCTCGTTAACTAAAAAAAAAAAGAAAGAAATGTAGGGCTGCTCGTTTCAGTGGGTCACGTGGTTTTGGGAAAAAAAGCTAAAAGTTTTGTATAAAAAGCGGAATGAGATTGTTGCGAGATTCAAATCCAATCCAGGATCCAATTTGGAAAAGTTGTTTCATCGGGATTATTGAGCAGCAGGTGAGACATTTTACTTAGTGCTGGCTTAGTGCCTGTTTAGTACATGTATTGGGTGCATATATCAAGAGTCGACAATTTTCATGACAACACCGTGATATTATCAAGATGTCATAACATCTTCGAGACTATAAGATGTCATGTTAATATCTAGAGGATTAAGTCACGAAAGTATACACCGTGACATTCTCTCGGTCTCGACAATGCCATGGCATCGTGACATCTTCATGACTTAATTCGTCTTGACAACTTAACGATATTCTCAAATGACATAGCCCTATTCATCTTAATGACATCTTGAGACATTCTCGTGACGTCGTCTTTGTAACGCGATGACATCTTATCGAAATCTTCACATCTTGACCACTCCATGACATCTTTAAGTTAATGTCATGAATATGCTATGACGATATCTAGATAAAGTCACGATAATGGCATGATATATCTTCATGCAAGACTTCATATGACATCTTCAAGACTCCATGACATCTTAGACTCCATGACATCTTAGACTCAATGACATCTTAGACTCAATGACATCTTAGACTCCATGACATCTTAGACTCCATGACATCTTAAGACTCCATGACATCTTAGACTCAATGACATCTTAGACTCCATGACATCTTAGACTCAATGACATCTTAGACTCCATGACATCTTAAAGACATCTTCAACACTCCATGACATATCTTCATGACAAATTCTTCAAATCATGATTTTTTTAATTTTTTTTGCAGAAACTAAGCTAAATCATGAAATCCACGGTTGTGTTAACCGCTATCGTGCTGTTGACCTTTGTCCTTTTGTCCCCCGGAAGTTGCGAATGGTCAGAAGTTGACTTTCCGGAAGTGGAGGAAGCAGCAGAAAGGACATGGTTCTTTTTCCCGCGCTGCCGTCGCTGCAACCGGAAGAACAGAGACATGTTCTGCTGCCAATTAGGAAAAATCAGATGCTGTAAGTTCAATGCATGGGATACGTCTCAAGTACATGTACTACTTTACTGCACTTTTATAATGCAGTTAAAGTGCAGTAAATATTCAGTAAACCTCAAGTGTTTTTTGCCATTCTACGAGTGTATAGGATCGAAAACCTGCAGTATTCCTGCAGTAAATATGCGGTAAATAGGTGGTAAGACTGCAGTTTTTAGAGGGTGGGTTGAAATACGAAATTACGCCAATTTTATGGGCACTTTCTGCAGTTAAAAGTGCAGTAAATGTGTGCAGGTAAAATTGCAGTTTTTGGAATCCGAATAAAACTGCATTTTTCACTGCTGGCACAAATGCTGCCGTAAAAATAAAGATGTTGTGCAGTAAAGTTTAACTGCAAAAAAAACATGCAGTTTATCCAAATAAAAATGCAGCTTCACTAAAAAAAAAAACCTGCAGTTTTATTTCAAATGCATAAAATGCATAAAAACTACAATTTTATTTAAATAAACTGCAAGTAATTAAAAAAAAACCTGCAGTTAATGCAAAGAAGTGCAGTAAATGTACAGTAACCAACTGCAGTTTTTCTGAATAACTGCAGTTATGGCAAGACTAATTTCTGCTTTTGCCAACTGTTTAACATTAAAATAGTTTGTGTCCTTATTATTCCCTCATCCACTGTACAAATCATGTCATATATCCAACATCCAAAATGGTGATTTTATCCTTAATTTCCACGCAGGTGGTTTACCATCACCAGCAGCCTCGACCACTGGAGCCACAACCACAACAGCAGCAGCCACAACACCATCAACCTCAATGTCTGGCTAATTAGGACATCATCACACAAGATTCAAAGCAGGTTTAATTATGAAAAAAAAAATCCAGATTCAGGGTTCAATTGGTATACGATTAAGGCGATTGGGTTAAATTGGAAGGTCTTAAGGGGCCTTTAGGGAAACATTATTCACTGGTCCTCAATGCACATATATACATATGTAAATGCCAATTATTTTCAAATATTTTGTATATTGGATATATTTATCGTAATAAAAGCGGTTGAAATTTAACTTCGTGCTACTGAATATTTAAATTCAATAACATTTCTGACGCAAAAGAGGTCGAACATCTGGTCATATTTACTGTTTACTAACTGTTTTTTTCCCAAAATTTCTAAATATACTTGGATATGCTATAAAACAATATTTCAACAATTGTAAATGTCACCAAATTTCAATAAACTCAAATAAAAATATAGAAAAAGCAATAAACAAATAAACTGGATTTAGAAATTCAGCATTTTGATAGAAAAAAAAACGTCAAATAAGCTTATTTTCCATTGAAAACAAGCATGGCATTTACAGCCAATGACAGCTTTTTATTCAAAAAACAAGAAAATAAATGATTGTTCAAGAATTTAATGAACTTTGACCCTGGTTTCGACAGGGAGGAAAAAAATGCTATTTTAGTGCTATATATAAAGACATCCAACTGCTTTTAGGACAAACAAACCAAGCATTGTCAGACTAACAAGTTGGCAGACTACCGAACAAGTTGTCAAATTCTGCCAGCAAAATTGACAAGACGAAAAGCAAATTGTCAGACTACCAAAAAAGTTGTCAAGAGTACCATCAAGTTTGTAAGTATACCAGAAAAGTTGTCAAACTACCAAAATAGTTGTCAAACTACCAAAACAGTTGTCTGACTACCAAAAAAGATGTCAGATTCTGCCAGCAAAATTGTCAAGACGAAAAGCAAAGTTGTCAGACTACCAAAAAAGTTGTCAAGAGTATCAGCAAACTTATAAGTATAGCAGAAAAGTTGTTAAGACTGCATGAAAATTGGTCAGAATAGCATAAAAGTTGTAAAAATATCAAAAATACCAACAACAAAAAAAGTGGTTAAGAAAACCAGAAAACTCATAAGTATAGCAGAAAAGTTGTCAGATTCCAATAAAAGTTGTCATACTAGCAGAAATTTGACCAGATTGAAAGCAGAACATTTGTCATAATACATTGTATTAACATCGCTAAACTAATTTTCAGATTGAAGATTTGGAGGATTTCAACATGAGGACTTTAGAGATGATATTGATAGCTACCATGTTGATGGCGTTGCTGACACCGCTGACTTCCGGTGTTCCAGATCACGTGTTGGAGAATCGAGGGAGGAGACCACGCCCACCAGGAGGAGGAGGAGGAAGACCCCCGAGTGGACCCAAATACCCCGTTAGACCCCCAAAAGGACCCAACAAACCCATTAAACCTCCCCCAGTTAAACCAGTCAACCCGTACCCAAGAATTTAACAGCTAACACGTTGTCCTGTAAATGTCATCGATTTATCAATAAACTATCGTAAATAAAAAACAATTAATTGTACATCTGGAGACATTCTGTTATTACAATTTCCTTCGTCATGTTATTCTACGTGCATACATGTAGGGCACGTGTAAAATCCTACATGGACACGTATGAGAATTATCTCATCTCAAGTCATAATGGGGTGCGCTATTCACAGGTTTCACTGTGTAAAAAAAAGCCATAACTATTTCAGAAATGCACGGACAATGTCACGTGATAAGAATCGCGCGTTGTTATACGCATGTACATGCATCATAATTTATAATTATATATTCGTGGAAGTTATCTGTTCAATTATTTATCAGACCGTTATCGGGAAAGTAGCCATTTTAAATAAACAATAATAAATGAAAATGTAAGAGTTAATTGGACGATTAAGATTCTCCGAATACACTTATCAGAAATGCTAATTTGCCAATTAACAACTTGCCATTTTGTTGTTCTGTTTCATGCAGTTTACGATTCCCGTATTTAATCACAATGTATGATTTTGGACAAATACAAACCACATTCATTACCATCTTAAACTAAGAGTTAATCTAGCAGCTAATTCATAAAGAATCCTCTTTAATTAGTAGAAAACTATTTTGAATAACCGCGTTCATCGGAAAAAGAGAGCTAATTGGACAAATGGGATTCTCCAAATGCATTATCACAATTGCTAATCGCTAGTTAATGAATGGTTTAGACATTAACTGACATCCATAAATCTTGGAGGCTTTATAAAAAGGACATTCAGCACAAGCTGCACACATTCACAGCAGCTGCAGTGATACATGTTATCTAAAAGTGGGATGCACAAAAACAGCGCTAGTGTGCACCATTTTGGTGCACGATAAAGCAATATTCTGGCAGCGCCGCAGCGGGATTAACAATTATAAGGTATGACAATATAGCATGCAGTGTGTATAATCTATTTGCACAACGACTTCAATATTTGGGCTATTGTTCGTTTGTATACGTTTCATGCGTTTTATTTGTATTAAGATGAAGAGAGAGCGTTTACATGCAGCGATGCTCTTTTTGAGCGTGCAGATCACATGTTGGATTCACGCATCGGAAAGTACTGAAAGTGTTTCAAAACATGGCGTTGCTGTCAGGCAAAGCATTACGGAACAGACTTATGTAAACACCGCAGAAAACACCACGCAACCACCAAACGAACCACAACCACAACCACAGACTGAACCACCACCAGTTCAACCACAACCACCAATTGAAACACCACCAGTTCAACCACCGAATGAACCACCACCAGTTCAACCACAACCACCTGAACCACAACCAATTGAACCACCGCCAGTTCAACCACAACCACCAGTTCAACCACCACCGATTGAACCACCTCAACCTCCACCAGTCGAACCACCACTTCCACCACCAATTGTGCTTCCTCCTGATGGAACCAAAACTCCAAAACCAAAAACAACAACTCCGAAACCAAAAACAAAAACAACTCTAAAACCAAAATCAACAACTGGAAAACCAAAACCAACAACTTTAAAACCAAAATCAACAACTGGAAAACCAAAACCAACAACTTTAAAACCAAAACCAACAACTATAAAACCAAAACCAACAACTTTAAAACCAAAACCAAAAACACCAC
Source organism: Xestoiulus laeticollis (assembly GCA_034698905.1). Lineage (NCBI taxonomy): Eukaryota > Metazoa > Arthropoda > Diplopoda > Julida > Julidae > Xestoiulus > Xestoiulus laeticollis. Next base: position 2,166 of record JAQGCC010001682.1, on the reverse strand, counting down.
CACCCCCAAAAACACCACCTCCAAAACCAAAAACACCACCTCCAAAACCAAAAACACCACCTCCAAAACCAAAACCACCCCCACCTCCACCACCCCCAAAACCAAAACCACCACCACCTATAAAACAACCAATAAGAGTACGACTCCACATGTCCAATATGACTACAACCAGCACCAATACGAACGATGGCAGTACTTCTAATAATAGCACCATTTCCAATATAACCACCAGTACAACCACAAGTACAACCACAAGCGGTGAAACCGACTCCAACACGACTGCCACCACTAATCAATAATCAAAAAAATGGACATCGAAACAATTAAATAAATAGTAATGAAGATATTAATCTTAAAAATCTGTTAAGTTTAAAAATTATTATATTTTTTGTAAATCCCTTTTCAAATTTCATTGTTACTCGCTACAAACAAAGATGTGTCAATAAAGTGTATCAAAGAGTTACAAATTTCAATTTGTTTGTTTGTGTTAATGAAATGTTGAAAACATCCGAGACAAACATTTATGACATTTTTAAATGAATTTACAAAAGTTTAAACTGAAAAAGACTGACTTTTATAAAAAAAACAGTGAAAATCCACAATTGAAAATGACCTTTGAGCTTGAGTGTGTTAAATATACATGCATATGACACATTTACTGTTTTTTCTAATATTTCAAAAATATTATTCGATGCTATAAAACAATATTTCAACAGCAGTTAATGTCACTAAATTTCAATAAACACAAATAAAAGTATAGAAAAAGCAATAAACAAATAAAATGGATTTAGAAATTCAGCATTTTGATAGAAAAAAAAAACGTCAAATAAGCTTTATTTCCATTGAAAACAAAGACTGACATTTACAATTGTACAGCCAATGACAGCTTTTTATTCCCCTGGTTTCGACAGGGAGGAAAAAAAGACAATTTCACTGCTATATATAAAGACATCAACTGCTTTTTAGGACATACAAACCCAGCTCATCAAGCAACGTTGGCAGATTCTGACAGCAAAATTGTCAAGACTAACAGCAAAGTTGTCAGACTAACAAAAAAAGTTGTCAAAAGTACCAGCAAGTTTGTAAGTATACCAGAAAAGTTGTCAGATTACCAAAAAAGTTGTCAGACTACCAAAAAAAGTTGTCTAGAGTACCATCAAGTTTGTAAGTATACCAGAAAAGTTTTAGACTGCCTGAAAATTGGTCAAAACTCCATAAAAGTAGTAAAAATATTAGAAAAACTGTCAAAATACCGCAAAAAAGTTGTCAAGAATACCAGAAGACTCGTAAGTATAGCAGATATAAGTTGTCAAGATTCCAATAAAAGTTGTCATAATAGCAGAAATTTGACCAGATTGAAAGCAGAACATTTGTCATAATATTAACATCGCTAAACTAATTTTCAGATTGAAGATTTGGAGGATTTCAACATGAGGACTTTAGAGATGATATTGATAGCTACCATGTTGATGGCGTTGCTGACATCGCTGACTTCCGGTGAGCCAGATGACCACGTGTTGGAGAAGCGATGGAATCCACGTCCAGCAGGAGGAGGACGACCCATTCGACCCATTCGACCCCCGAGTGGACCAAGCAGGCCCATTAGACCTCCTCCCATTAAACCAGTCAACCCATACCCAAGAATTTAATTAACAGCCATTTTGTTAATCATGTTCTATAAATGTATACTCGACGATTATATAATGTAATTTCATGTCAAAACAACCAGAAATAAAAACAATTAAATGAACATCTCCTTGCATTCTGTTAAATCGCGCTGTTTTAGGTGGCTTTTATTTGGTTCTAGTGCTCCTATACCAAATAAAACAATGTCTAGTAAACAGCTAACACTAGCTTAGAATTGGAACGAATGAAGCAAAAATTAAGCGCAAGTTTATTATTACAATGTATATTTATTAATTATAGCTGTTGTTTTTAGAGATAGCTCAGAATTTAATAGCATAACTGCATGAATAACTCAAAATTAAATATGTCTTACTTTCAAATTATAAAATTGTTATTGTAATTTATCTTTGAACTATAAAACTTATGGACTTTGATTTTGTCATTTCTGTCCCTTAGCTGTCATGTACACTTACGAGCAAAAAATTCGAACCACCTGCATGTATTGCACAAAAGTTCGTTTTTTACATCAACCAAACGTCA
>JAQGCC010001681.1:0-22069 GCA_034698905.1 Xestoiulus laeticollis | reverse complement strand
TCTCGTAACAAAATTAAAATTCCGAAAAACGCCTGTAGCTGACACCAGGTGGCATCAAAGACTTAGCCACGTGAGATATCCTCGTGAAATTTAAATTTCATTGTTATTTATTAAATTTAAAATTTAAGGGTCATTTTCATAAAAAAAAAACATGGTCTCTGTGCATTAGATCTATGAACACAGTATTTTTACCAATTTTTTTCCCCCCAGAATTTTATTTAGAAAATGCGCTATTCTTGAGGCTAGTCTTAGGGTATTCTTAGAGCATGAAATAGCATAGAGGATGGCATAGCCTTAAAATGCAGTGTTTCGATTGGTTTTCCGATGGCGAGAATCTCAAAATGCCCAAACGAACCGCTGCATTTCAAGGCCATGCCATGCTCCATGCTATTTCATGCTCAACGCTGTTTTTACCCTAATATACAAGATGCTTTTAGCCAGGTTCTACTGTAAATGAATTCTTATTATAATTAGGAGGAATTAATTTAACACCTTCCATTGTCAATATTAAAAACTACATAAAATTAAATGTATACTACAGCATAAATCAGGCATTCAAAGAAGCTAATTCTTTCACTAATGTGAATTTATATAGAAGAGAGATTGCATGGTAAAATAGCCAAATTTTTGCTATTCACTCTCGCTTCAAATACTTTTCCGGTCAGGTCAAGACATATTCAAACTTCATTCCAAAGCAAACATATTCATCATTTCAAAAATTCAGACAGAGGTCGTTCTCGACAGAAAAAAAAAACACGTTTTCGATGAATAGGTTACTTTTAACGGATCAATAAACTCGCCAACGGCTTGCAAAGGAGTTGATTTTTTGTACTGCGACATTTTCCATAGTTGAGGAAAAGGGTTTGAGGCGCACTTCCGGAAGCCAAACTGAGGAGAAATGAATTGCGACTCCCTTTCGTCAATATTTTCGCGTGGATTTCCAGCGAGAAACTCCTCGAAAACCACTTGAGAAAGCACTTGGGCTTTACAGAGAGACGCGTTCACCCTTATACACTATTCGGAAGTATCTCTTCCAAACATTTCGAGTCTTCCCAGTTATACTAGATTGCTCATCTTGAGGAAAAAACAAAAAATGCCAAAGTGTCAAATGCTAGATTTAGAACGTTTTCTTTTACCATTGCACATTTTGCGAATGTAGTGCAGCCTCGGTAATCCGACACTTCTGACTGAAATTCCCCAACTTATATACCATGGCTATATAGTTGTGCTATACAATGTACATGTATAAGTAAATCATATGTTGCTTATTGTTGTGCTTTTTAAGCCAAACAATATGCATCAGGTAAGCCTAATTACAATGTTCCGCTAATCCGACGTATTATTGATAATTTGATAGTGTTTATAATGATGTATTTTTTGCTGCCTTGAGGGTTTCAGTTCAACAACTGGCAATGTTTGCATGTTGAATGTCCCTGATCTTTTGAGAATAAAACGTCTTTCTCTGACTATTTCCTGACTTTTCCAGTTCTTTCCAATTTCCCTGACTTTTCCAGGTCTAGGGGAACCCGATATAAATATTGGTCTACTACACAGTGCGTGATTGCTTTAGCGTGTACGCTGACGCTAATGGCCGTGTACACCATTCTAAAAATACAGTGCAGTCGATATAGCGTGCCGTAGTTAACGTATAGTGGCGCAATCTCCCTATTATAAACGTACACGAAAATCGCCCAATATTATTTTTACACTTCACAAATAAACAGTACTCCATGTTTCAACTTATTTGAAAACAAGTTAACCGATTCACCGCTCAGGATTTCCGCCGGTGCAGATGCAATCTGCGAAATTCCAGAAATCCTCCAAATAAACGTTCCGGAAGTGCGGTGAAGTGAGCTCGACACCGGAACGCGTGTATTTATAAACGAAAACACTCCGTATTGAAACACTTCGAAAACATGGAAATTCAGAGTTTGCGTCACAATCGACTTCATTCAATTCCTGGATTGAAAAGAGTGTTTTCGCGATGGATTTACGAGTTGAAAAGTCTAAAAGGCGTAAATGGAAGCTTTATGTTTCATTCTAGCGCGCAATTCGCTAAAAGCTTTTCCGAACAGACTGAAAAATGTATTCCATCGGGTGCTGCAGATGGTACCCTTCCTTTGAAAGTACAATTTTGGTTTGCCTATATAGTGATTCCCACTGGACGGAGTCAATTCTGCTGGCATCATTTTCTGGCAACAGAAAAAGTTGGTTGTGGTTTCAACTTCTATCTCAGCAGCGCCCTCTGCTGAGAGCAGCCAGTTTTCAATTGAAGTTGACATGCGCGCAACAAGCATAGCGCTGCTTTCCGTCCAGTGGGAATCGGACATTACTACTGTGGATTCTCTCTATTCTGAACACTCATGGGATAGACCAAAAGTGTTCAGATAACGGAGGTGTTCATTATAGAGAGAAATTGGGAAATATACATTTGAAGTGAGTTTATAGACTGTATAAAAGAATTTTTTGTATTTTTCCTGTTCTTTCCGTTTTTTTGTTTTTCTGCTTATTTCTGACGTAAACTGATAATGCAGAAACAAACACTTTCATGCATAAATTCGGAAAAAATGAATTCAAAAGTGGGAATTCCCCTGCAGCTCTTACCATTGGAGACCAATGATCAAGCTCAAATTTTCCTAATTCCAATACACTGTATGTTACATGTACAATTGTACACTTATAAACAACTTGAGACTGAAAACTGATTGGATGAGAATAACTGCTGAGGCTAAAGTATATTTTCCTTGGAATGGATCTAGCCTCAATACAGGTAAAGCCATCAAATTTCCATGCTAGGGGAATTCCCCTAATTCTGATTGCACGGTTCATTTAGGGAGAGGTAAAGGTATAATCGGGACCAAAAGTAGCGTTCATAATACTGAGGTGATCAGATTAGAGGGTATTCAGAATACAGGGAGTTCATCCAATGTTAAGTCTATGGAGTTTCCCAGGACCACCGAAATGTGTTCATAATACCGGGGTGTTCACATTAGAGGGTGTTCAGACAGAGAGAGCCCACTGTATAAATAAAAATTTGCCATGTAGGCCCAGAAACTCCATTTAATGCAATGCTTCCGAAAAAACTTCAAAAGTTTCGAATCGTAGATTATAGTTTTAAAAACAGTATTCAACGGACGTAATTGAAATAGGAGGCGCTGTTGATTGATCAACCAATCTCAGCTTCCTAAAACATCCAGGAGTAGCGCCATAGGTAGTTACGATTACCAATATATGGCCACCTGCATACAGTGAGGAACTTTACAATTTTTTTGGAGGTCACTTTAAACAGGTTTTACTGCATTAATTATTATAACGATATGAAAATAAGGCCCTATTATTCGGCTGCATGCACGGTCCCATCAGCCCTAGCCGAAGGGATTTACGCACGTGATAACTCTTATGAAGAAATAGAGACGGTATTAAACGCAAAAATCAACTATAAATATATTTCGCAACAGATGCTTATACATGTATATAGCGGAAATTTTATTAGAGTTAGCATCTAAGACGGAATGTTGACTCGGATCGATAATTTTAATGAGATTTCGTATCCTCGCCATTTGTGCGGCTTTAATTGAACGATTTGGGTTGACAAAAATGAAAAGCATCGTCATAGCAACAGATTGTTTCCGAATTATACAACGGCGAGTATACGTGTATAATTCCGCTTTCCAACGCGTAATGTATAGAACGGAAGGGGGGGGAAAAAGGCCAATAAAAACGTATATTAAACGAAAGTCAAATTAAAAAAAAAAAGACGTGCGTCCGAGGGAAACCAAGAGAGATTATCAAATCGAGGAAAACATCAAACAATCCATAGAGTGGACTTTTACGTCAGGCAAATAACAATAAAGCCACGTGGCGCCCCCTGCAGGAAGAGTCCGCAAAATGAGACATGACCTAGGGCAGAATCTTCCAAAAATCTTCAATTCCAAGGTTTCTCGAATAACATTAGCTCTGTATACAGTTTTACCACGTGGTTTCGTCTATTACTCCAAATTAGATTTGAACAAGATGGCGTCGTTTATAGAGTTCAATTTTTCCCGCCAAATTTCGTTCAAGTTGAGTTATCATAGGTTGAAAGCCTCACAATGACTTTGAGATAGGCCCTCCGAGAGGATGAGAGAGGCCCGGGCCACTTTGTTTTGGAATCATCCTTTGGTCCTCATAGTCTTAGGGGATTTCCCCTGTTGAGTTGCAATTTAAGTGAGGCCCTCGCATATTTTTTGAAATAACACCCAGGTTAGCTTTGATTATGTGTGTCGACTTCCCCTCGTGCGGAAATTTCCAAGCTCAAAATCACCTTAAGCCTAAAGTTAAGCTTGGAAGTTTTATGTCCGCTAAGAAACGCATAGCAAATCGAGCGAGTTGAAAAAGGGGCACGCGTGAATTGTGAGTGTCACGTCCTCTTTTCATAGGCCCATTGTGCCGAACCACGAAACGAATGAACTGCGAGTACCGTTATCTAAATGAGCTTTGAAAAGCCGTCATTTAAACCCTTAATCTCCGGCTAATTCATCTACTGAAGAATGAAAATAGACCATTAGCGAATTCCCCAGGGAGCGATGTACACGTAGAGAATAAGGGCCGAAACCCTTAGTGTTCGGCAAACGTCACCAACACGCGCGTTGGCATGGATTGCCATCTTTCAGGGGCAAGAGTGATAAGTCATGTCTACACCCAGAAACATCAATTCAATAACGCATCCAATTCCTACTATAGTATCCCTGCCACAACCATCACTAGGGGGCGCTCGAAATCCATCCCCACCGAAGGATACATTTAAAAAAACGTAAACAAACGCTCAACCTCGGATAATACACCTAAGTCACATCCGGAAACGAAAATCCAATTTCCGGGACATCTTCCCCTCGGGCAGGCTTAGGTCGCGATGCATTCTGGGATAGGCATCGTGTCGCGTTAAGCCCTTTTCATAGGCCAGCGAGTTAGAAAGAGATTAAAAAGTCTTCATGAAGAGTCGGGATTCGCCTCGTGACCACCAGAATAAAAAAAAAGGATGAGAAATGGCGGTCGGGGTTAACTTAATTGGAAAAAATTGTCCCGGGATTCAAATTTGGATCAAGTAAATGCATGCTTCGATGGCAAAAAAGCCACCGATTTAAAACCGTAATGCTTCTTCTCAATCCGTTCACGTATACCAAAGCAGTTCAAATAATCTCGAGTCGTTTGATATTATAACCCACACCTCTCCTTATCTTTCTTCTAAGGGGGCCGCTAAGCGAATACCTTCAACTAAGAATGATAATTTGGAATGATGCACCGCTTTTCAAAAAAAAAAGTGAATGTAATTGCAGAGCCTTGGCTTTTTATTTAGCTTTTTTAAATCGGCGGTGAAAACACGTACTGAATACAGTAAGGGTTCATTAGCCACCCTTTACTGAAATTCGCCTGATAAAAGCAATATGGCCTGGGGGGAAAACTAAGGTTAGGGCAGAAAATTGAACCCATAGTTTAAAAAACCTCGTTTAAACCAAAACCAATAAATTATGTCAAAGAGCTTATCCAGTGGACTTACACAAAATCCAAATACCATATTTACTCGTGTAAGGCCCCCCCCCCTTTTTTTTACAAATTTTTGTCCTTTGACGCATGAGGGGGAGGAGAGGGGGATGTCTTGAAAGTCACGGGGGCCCTTACACGAGTATTTACACGGTACTTCACTCTTTAGCCTGAGAGGATCAGATTTCGGTTGATAAACCGAGTAAAGATTGATGCCCTACATGTTAATTTAGGTCCAGTATTCAAAGTTTGCAAGAAATCGGTTTAATACCGTAAATACTCCATTAAACCCCGGGTCAATTTACAGTATACATTTATTTGCTTGCATTATTCAAGATTTAGTTTCTGTGGAGCACTGAGCATGGGTCCATTTGAACAGGAGTGAAACTGACCCTTTGGTCAATATAACTTAAGATACGTGAAGTCATAATAGGATAGCATAATGAAAATAGGGAACACTCACCAGTGACCATGATGCTCTCGTCGTTAGGGCCGAAGAACATTTGATGCTGGTTCTCCTGGTGGGAGCGGTACTGGCTGTGGCCACGGCCCCTGAACTTTGACCTCGGACTTGGTGCACGGCAACACTGCGCATGGTATCTGGAGCTAACAGGGCTGACCTCGGGTCGCGGACTGGGAGTCAAGCGGGACAGGTTCGCTCTTGCAGACGGTGGACTGAGGTTCTGCAGGTGGACACCTGGAATTTTAAAAAAGCGTCAGTATTGCCAATTTTTCTGTGATTTCTTTCCAAGATGGTTGCCAAACAGTAGTTTCTTTGGTTGCCATCTTGGAACCTAGCCAGGAAGGGTTAACACTTACTATGCAACGGTGGTAAACGTCTTGATCCAGCAGCTATTCTGATGGGGGTGGCTATGGCCGTGACAGATATATCCGCACGTTCCATCTGCTTATCCCCGCCATTGTTGCCGATTACGATTTGGACCTAAAAAGTTAAAAAAAAACTTGGGTATAGTACAGCAGCCTCATCTTATGATACTGAAAGTAGGACCCTTGTCCGTACAATGTACCTGCAAAGCCGGTTCTTCGAAACCAAAATCCATGGAAAGGGATGTCGATGGCCAGTTAGAGCTCTAAGATGCCAAGGGACTAACTGGAGCTGGATTCGGAGCGCCTATAATGGGTGATTCGTGCTACCTGCCAAGATTCCGCGGAATGACCTGGAGATTTTCCGCTCTTCTGGAGGCACCTGATGCCTGTTCAGTGAGTGCTTCGAGGGGGTTGATGACGTCGCCTATGGGGAATATGATGCAATGACACGATTTTAATCCCAATGCACGCACGAGGACACCCACATGGCACGACATGCAACGCGTTGGAGAATAAACAGGGAGATGTTCAAGGGGGAGACAAATGAGTGATTGGTTAGGAAAAACTAGGGGTAAGAAGCATGGAATCCGTATCCACTTTCACGTTTGCTCTATTATTACTTTAATTATATCAGAAATTTTGGATCTTCCTAGTGCTTTTAGCTCGCTACTTTTGAGATTTTGCAGACGTTATGATCTTACCCAAAACTTATTTTACCCATGGGCTTCTATATATTTTTATTACATATAAAGAAAAAAACAAAGTGGAACGTTGATACAGCAAAACCTGTGAATAGCACAAACCACTGAGACCAAGCCAAACGTTGTGCTATTCCAAGAGATAGTGCTATTAACAGGTTCAGCTAAAAATGATGACCATACACACTCATGGGTAGGCTACATACGTACACGTGTAGAACTATAACCTAAATGTAATTGCATGCATGCACGTGTAGAACTAATGTACAAGCAGAAATGTAAATGTAAAAATATACATGTACATGCGGACATGGAAGTGTACTGTACATGTACTGAACGGTAAGTCATTGTTGCCTTCTCAGCGTATAACGGCTACACTATGGAGCGCTCATGATGTAACTGGACATGCAAGAGTGGTTGACCGTTTTTTCCGAGTAACACATGTTCACAGGGTTTGCGCTATTTCAAGGTAATTTTGTTCCATAAAATCGTTCCGTGCCGACTGATTTATTGCTACTTCCAAGGTCATCGCTATATAGAGGTTAGCTATTCAGAGAGCGGTGCTGTATATGCATGATCGTATATTAAAAATGCAAACTATAGGTGTTGTATCTATGCTGTTTACCACAAAAAAAATATAAGAAATACCGTTTTTATTCAATTGTATAGTTATAGCCTATTTTTCCAAAAAAACGCACCATCACAAATTCTCCAAAAAATTCAAATTTCAATAAGTCCGAGAATTTTTTTTGCAGTATAATTTCTGTATTCCTGCCACAGTTTTTGTCCAATTGTAAATATCAATATATCCATGATATCTACTAGAAAACCAAGATATCTACTAGAAAAGTGGCGAGATTTTCTATTTCGGTCTCTTGAAAATTAAAAAAATAATAAAATCTTAATCCAAACACTTCATTATTCGACCGTATAATGGTGACCTGAGAAGCAAGGGCGATATGGCTAAAGCCAAAATCCCCGATGATTATTTAAGCAGCTTATGGAACCGTTAATTTTAAAGCTCCCAAATTAAAATTAGCGACTTAATTATGTCTCCCTCTTTTCTAATTTTACAACTCTTTGGCGTGGAAATTGAATGCGGAATTAGCTAGTCCATATTAGACACATTTCGTGACGTGGGATGAGTTGACTGACGTCAGCAGTCCCCTTCCCCTCACTTTGTTTATCCTACTTGATCCCCTCTTAATGACCAATGTCGTAATTCTGATATTAATAATGGATTTCTAGATCCCATAATTCTTGTGTGCACTCCATTAGCTCCGCAATATTTGCGCGAAAAAACGTAGGGAAATGGGAATATCGTTCCCGAGCTGCCACGCTACTGGAATCTTCCTCTTAATCAATCATGACTTAATTATCGAATCATAATGGTCGGTCGCACTTACCTTCCATATTTAATCGTCGATAACAATGGAAATATCCTTGGATTACAAGGTCTTTCGTGGAGGTTTTTGCACGAACATGCATGAAAGCAGCCATCTTAAGCCAATTTTCGAAGTAACTAACTGCATGAAGAAGCAATTGCAAAATCTGCATTTAAGATGACCTCTGAACTACGACCTAGACCTTCAGGTGTTTTCATCACACCTGTAAAACGTAGACGATATTGTAAATTAGCAATCCGCACATTTTTTTATTACAAATAATGCCAACAATGCCCATTTTGCATGGGTCAAATGGCCAATTTATCAACTAAGCCCGGCCCTGCTATATATACATGTAGGTTGTGGGCAGACTTATATTGACTACAGAATTATGTTAAACTATGTTTAGGCCTATGCCAATTAGGACAGTTACTCAAATGGACGTTTCCCCACACCTAACATGCACTAATATAATTTTTAATACTCAGATTACCGACATTTTTGGGTATTACATTAGTTTTCAAATTCTTGAAATATCCTAATATCACCAGATATAGGCCTATACATATGTAAATCGGTTATTCACCTTTTGTTATGCGCTTCCGAGATAAAGATGCAGTCATTCCAAAAACGTTTAGCGTCCACAACACGAAAAACATTAAACCGAAGCAGTTGAGCGACCATTTTCAAGAAAATAATGACATTTTTACCAATTTTATTTAGGAATTTGACAAGATTCTGGAATCAAATCAAGCCGGCACGTGACGTCATCGGCTAGCTATTTTCGCGGGCAATGCTACCAGACGAGGGATTTCTCTCAATATCACGTTTACCTGTTGCAGCGACCTCTGTATTAACTTTATAACCAAAACTAGATCTCATCCGAACAGAATTCATTCTAAAATCCATGAAATCGAATTTAATCCGCATTTTAGTATCTAAATTGGGCCATTATCGAATCGAAATTAACATTTGGGGAAAGCTTTCGTTTCTCCCCACCGCTCGGGAGCATTGCCCAAGTTCCATTTATCGCCTCCGCCATATCGTCGTCCAGAGCTGCATTTTTAGCGTTGCTCTGTTTTACTTGATTTCTAGCGCTTTTACCGAAAATAGGGGACTTGAAAAATATGAGCTCATGTGAGGACGATGTACTGCGAATCGGGAAAAAGCTGGAAAAAATGGTTTCCAGCGATGGCTCAGTAAGTTTCGGACCCATAGTTGATACGCGTGTTGAAGCTGTTCGTCTTAGGGATAGTGCCAAAATTTGCTTATCAAACCGTTTAAAAAAAACGAAAAGAGGGGCTAAAACGTCGAAAATCTTGGCTTCAAAGCGGTTATAACTGCAAAAGAGTATTTGCAGAGCTGTCAAATAAGCACGTTACGCATTAGCAGATTTGAAAAACCCAATTTTAAAACGAGCCAAAATAAGCCTAGGTCCACACAATGGTCACTTGGTCCGCAAAAAAGCGCGCCAATCTTAGAGTTGTCACTCCCCCCGAAAACTTCATACAAAATAAAAACATTAATAAATATCTATAAAATCGGTTGCCTCTTGTTTTGATTTACAAAAAAAAAAAAAACTGCCTAAAATGCTAGGCCGAGGGTTCATGTGTCTATATATAAACATGATCCCTATTTTTTCTAATACCGTCCGTCTCATTTTTTTTTTCTTTTTCTCTGTAGGGTCAGGAGCAAGCCCTGGACATGCTGAAGACCTTGCAGGACCTGCCCATTAATTTGGAAGTTTTACAGGTATGAAAACTATTCATTCCGTCTTAAAACTATTTTAATTGTATATTCGCTTACAAGTCTCATGTCCCTGTAAACCTTTTCCTGTAACCCCCAAGATGTCCTTAAAAATAAATATTGGGTACCCACTAACCGTTTTTCTCCCTTCAGAAAACAAGAATCGGGATGTCCGTCAACGCCCTGCGCAAGTCGAGTAACGACGATGAGGTCATCACCCTGTCGAAACACCTCATCAAGACCTGGAAGAAGCTTCTCAGCGGTAAGGGATCACGTAAGCGATACGAGCAACAATCCGGTGTTCCCGTTTCGGAGATAACAGCCGTGCTTTGCTCCATTGCAGGTCAGACCACGCCGACGACTACGAAATCGGACGGCAGCAAGGATCACATCAAGAAAGAGAGTTCTTCCGACAAATCCAACTTGCCCGCGAAGAAGGATCCACCAAAGCAAACGTCGTTTCCGGCGTCTGCGACTCACACCACCGACTCCGTGCGGATCAAGTGTCGCGAGCTATTGTTGGCAGCACTCAAAGTCGAGGACTTTCCAGAAGGGAGCCAGGATCCAGATGAGGTGGCAGCTAAAATAGAAGATAATATCCTTTCTTTAAAATTAACCTGGGGTCGATCGGAAGGCCCTGTTTGTTTGCTAAACAGTAACCGTTAGCGATCGGGGTTGTTTATTGTATAATTCCCCTCCCAAATAGAGATTTTTCAAGTACCTTTTCCTTAACGCTTTGCACCAATCTTTCAAGAGTTCAGAAGCACCAACATGAAATACAAGAACCGTGTCCGTAGCCGGGTGGCCAACCTGAAGGACACGAAAAACCCGCAGCTCCGGGAGAACGTGCTGCTCGGAGCCATAAGCCCGGAGCGCATGGCGTCAATGACGGCAGATGTAAGACTACTAGTTACGTATGGATTAAGAGGGTTCCTTCCGCAACCTTACCGTTTTTTCTTTCCCTTCAAAGGAAATGGCCAGCGATGCGATGAAAAACCTACGGCAGAAGTTCACCAAGGAATCCATCAACGACCACCAGATGGCCATGAACAGCGGCACCAATACAGACCTCCTGAAATGCGGCAAATGCAAAAAGCGAAACTGCACATACAACCAGGTATGGAATATGCGAGTCTTAGTTTTTTATACTCGCCTTACTGGGAAGACATTTCCCAAATGCTCATGTCGCCCTCTTTCCCAAAGGTCCAAACCCGAAGTGCAGACGAACCTATGACGACCTTCGCGTTCTGTAATAACTGCGGGCATCGCTGGAAAGTAAGTTGTAATTTTCTCTCACGAGTGTTTTTGCACTTGTTCCGCGTGACTAAAGCGTTACGATGTTCGGTTTCTTTGCAGTTTTGTTGAACAACTGCTGCTGCTGCTCACCAAAGGCGTTAATCATTCTTCGTGGCAACCAAATTGTGATATAGTTTTCCCACCTACCCCGTTTTATCGTTTCCAGAGCATTTCAAGAACCTGTTATCGAAATTTTTCAGAGATTAAACGGGCGCGGCCATCGGGCGGATTTTCAAAACTCACTTTGTGGGTGCGGGAGCACCGTTCGATTTTGTTTTGCCGCCCCTAAGGTCGCGCCAAGTTGCCGATTCATAATTATAATTCACTCGATTTTTTTCTCGCTGTCACTTTTGTATTAGAAAACTGTACAAAAACAACTGGATTTTCAATTGTATCAATTCTAACTGCAATAAAGTTACAAAATGACACATTGAGTTTGGGAAGATAAATTGCATGTTAGTCATTAATCCGCGATGGTTTATTTGTAGATCAAATTTTTCGAGGCAACCTCCTGTCAGTTCGGTGTAAATTTTGGCGTAAATTGGCAGCATACGAGCTCTTTCAATTTCATTTAAAAATTTAATTCCTAACAAAGATACAGTTAAGATTTTTTTCCTTGCTGAAATGCCGATAATTTAAACTTGCTCTCATATATATATATATTTATATCGCAACATAAAAAAACTTCTCACTATCTCCCGTCCCATTCCTCGAGCTTACCGTTGACAAACACCAAGTTTCTGCTTGGTGCCGGAATGTCCAGATCGGTTGCTTTCCGAACGGAGGCCGTGGGGTCGAAGCGGGTGTCGCCTGCGCTTGTAGAGCCCTGAAAATGCGAGAGAGAGAGAGAGGGTCAGACAGATAAATTTAGATCTCTGAAAAACACGGATAGAACCGAGACCAACCTGGATGCCAGATATGAATTCCAGGAGATCGATGGTCAGCAGGCGATTGGAATGTGTAAGAGCCAACAAACTAAAAATGGGAAACTGATAGATTGGCGTAAACCGTTCTTTCCCATTCTGCAGGAGGTTTCTTCGAACGGACAGTTACCCACCTTTCAGAATTGCATAATCTGTGCGACAGAATCCGCTGGCATATGTCCTTGTTGAGCTGCAGGTCAAAAAGCGGCAGCCCGAAGTAACAGTCGAGGATCGTCCACGCGTGGTGCCCGTCGAAGTACGCTTTGGAAGTTGAGGAGGATGAGGCGGTGGTGCCGACTAGTACATTGTCCCTACTTGGAACATCACTGGAAGACGAAAGCTCCGCCCCGAGCAAATCCAACTTGTCCAACTCGGACACCAAGATCTGCTCCGCCCTGCTGTCCGTGAAGCCATCCAGAGGCCAGGCGGAGTTGGCATCGCTGTCGACTGCATGCCGAGGAATGCTGAGGTCTTCCGCGGCCACTGTCGCCGATTTAAGCGCCAGGTGGACCATGGTCACAAAGCCGCAAGTGTGCTGCAGGTCCATCGAAGACACCAGTTTCTTGATGGCCGGATGCTGGCACACTCCTGAAACGATCGTTTGAGTTAGGCGGGTAGTGCCTAGCGATATAAAGGAACAACGTCTGACAAACACTCACCGTTTTCCTGAGCCATCTCTTTGGCGTGAAACGGAAAAGGCACGAAGATGGTCTCTCCATCCCGCCTGTGACTGTAAGCCTAGTGTAAAGAGCATGAACGTAGATTAAAAATAGGCAAATGTGATAACCAAATAGCTAATAGTAAATATTTGCTTCCGAATGAAAAAATAAGATAAGTCACCTGAACGAGGACTGCAGAATGAGTTAAGGCATCGTTCAACGTAAGAAGAGCATTTGACGTGGGCACTATGCCGGGGTCGTGACCCCACGTAGTCACGAGAAGACGGTCGTAGTCCTGCAATATCCTCGGCAAGCAGCGCATCCGCGTGCCTTTCGAAACGAGCAGCGTCGGAGGACCGTGTCCGGTGGTTTGATATACAAAAAGTTTGAGCCAAATGGAGCTCACCTAAACGTACAATGGCAATGAGACGAACGTAATGCGAATACTGTAAAAACAAACCGCTCAATTACCTCTGGAATGGCTGGTCCCAAGTGTGGCGGGAGACAGCTCGTGATTGGCCTGATTTCGTTGCTGAGCGGGGCCATAGACACCAACAACCTAGCGGTCGTATGTGTTTTAAATGTAACTGCATTTCGGTCAAATTCGTAAAAATCAAGACTTTGGAGAATACTTACGCGTAATTTTTGTTGAGAAGCCTGGCGCAGGTGGCCGGCTCCAGGCTTTGAAGGCTTTCGCATCTAACTAGGTCGAGTCCCATCGAAGAATTGGATTCGGGAACCACGATCAGGCTCCGATTGTTCCTCAGAAACCGCACCGTGCTCTGAAGCGTCAACGCGTGATCGAAGTAGCGCTGAGCTTCGCCCTCGCCAACTTCCCGAATCTGAAATATCCGCAAATTTTGAAATCCAGGCATCAAATAGCACTCGTTTCCCAACATTCGGTAATGCGGGCGATGCATTTACCTTATCCAACTCCGTAAGTAAACTGTCCAGAGATTCGTCGGGCAACTTTCCCACTTCGAACATTGTCACAGCGTGACTTTTCAGTCCCTTTAAAATTAAACAAAACGCGGCAATTAGGCTGGGGCGATTCAGAGTCTACACGAGAACCCTTACATAAGTGACACTTACGGGTGATAGGTTTCCCATCATCAAAAAGGCAGTCAGAGTAGAATCGAATAAAAATGCTATGCGCTTATTGTGCCCGACAGTGGCAGTTTCGCTGATATCTGTAAACCAAAAGACCAAATAACTAATAAGAAAAACTACAGGGATCGAAACTTGATAGCTAATTGTGTGTATTTATTACCCACCTTGTTCTTCGTAGCTCGAGGTATCCGGAGACTTTTGCCTGCTGGACTCTGGTTCCGAAGAGGATCTGTCGATGGACGTACCCCAGTCGAGCAAAAGGATGCCGTCTTGGTCCGCACTCCTAATTGCCCAAATAGTTGATTGGAGGAAAAAAAGCCATTTCAACATCACTATAGCAGTAAAATACGAATCGTTGTCTGGAATCTAGCAAACAAGGTGCACTCACTTTTTAGGCGATTGTTTGTTGTAATGCGACCACGACGAGTGCCACATGTTGGCATCGAAATCCTTGCCTTTCGGGTGTGCAAACCCCAAGCGGCAGTACATGGACACTGCGTTCTTCACCAGCTCAGAGTCGATTTGAAGGATATTCGAAAGCTGCAGAATAAGACAAACTGACTCGTAGATTCGCAGGATGCCAATAAATTTGCATCAAGTAATTGAAACTCACCTCCGAGACAGGCGTGTATTCGTCGATGGAGACAAATATTTTGTACAGGAGGGTTTCCAGATAGTCTCCCAGGACCCTGTTCATAACAAAGCCCTCCAGAGGCGGTACTACTCTCCAAAAAGAAATTGATATAAAGTTGCGGCACCACCACATATCAGTTCTGCACATTGATTCTCACCTATGATGCAGTCATCATCGTTGATGGGAACATCTACATAAATCAGTCCCTTGCGATACAAGCCTGGAAAAATGAATACGTTAGCACATTTCAGAATCGCCGTAAAAGCGAACGCTGCACCAATATAAGACAGATTCGTAGCCTTACTGTGGACCTCCTTAAATGGCATATCTCCAGCCTGCTGAGCGCTAAAATCAATTATTTTATCCACGATTAATTTTTCTTCAATCGTCACCAGCTGAAAATAGAAACATCCATTAGTATTCATGGCAAGGGAGAATAAAAAATAAATGCTAGAGGAGCCGAAAACCTCCTGCGATTGTCCGCTCGTACCTTGATATCATCCTCGGTGATGTAGCCCACTTGCAACAGCCACCAGGGTTCTACGGACAGATCTGCCACAGGCTGCGTCGGCAGCACTTCCTTGACAGGTTTCCGCCGAAAGAACCTCTGCAACATAATTACCATCAAAACCCGACCGAGTGAAACGTTAACGTTCTAGTAAACGAGGCGAACAAACCTTCGAGGACCGGCACTGGTTCATGATGTCGATGTACTGGTTTCGCCCGATGCCCAAAAGCCTCAGACCTAAAAATTAAAGAAACGAATTGGCTCGATTCGGATATTTTGCATGGATGCTTTCGTAGGTACGCTGCCCTTCGCTTACAATCTGCAGCAGTGAAATTCGGAAGGGAATCGTAACTTTTCTCTTGCATCATTAGATCCTAGACGAGAACAAAAATGAAGTTGAGTTCTACGAAAAATCCGTGAATGCGAAAATTCTACCAAACACGAACCTGCATCATGTTAAGATAGTACTGGAACGGGGTCATTCGCATCCCCTTCACTATGACGTCGGACAGGTGGTACGGAAAGAGCATCAGGTGTTCGCGACTGTAGCGCAACAGAGATTCGTAGTAGCGCTTGTCATCCTTCATCACACTTCGTACTTTGTAGAAATGAATGCCGTAATTAAAGGTAAATGCGCATCAGTTCCATCTGCATTTCCATGTCATTTGAATGCCGAAAAACGAGCCTTACTTAAATTGCCTTTATGCCTGAGTTGATTTTTGATGCTGAAAGACTTGATGCATTTCCCATACTCTTCCTGAGAGAATCCCAGTTGCTGAAAATAACATAAAAAATCAAGCCGGCTTGAATGACAGTCACATGGTTGCGTTATATTTTAAGCATGCATGCTCTGCAGAAAGTTATGTAAAAAAAGTTGGCAAGAACACGTCGCTTATTATAGTGCCGACTACAGATTACTAAATTGAATTGGGTAGAACACAAACTGGTAGATTACTATTCTTCCCACCACTTGATAATTTCTAAACACTGTCAATAGGACCTTATCACTAGAAAGCAAAACACTAGTTTACTTTTGCTTATTTGGCCATAAGCCAGCTGCAGATTCCCAGACGCAGAACAACTTTGCATTACTCAAATTTTGAGTGAGCATCATAAATCAGAAAGAAGTGCAATTAACAGATTACTGAGATTTAATTCGGGATTAATAAGACATAAATAATTAAACTCTCAGAAGCATGCAATTGGATTCGTAAAATGAGGTGGAACATCCTGAATGTCAAGCCGCACTACCTGTTTCACGTTGGCTGGAAGTTTCACCCATGGATATTTCTGTTTTATGTGGAATTCCACATCGGTATTCATCATAAGGAACTAATTAAATTAATTAACGTTATATAAATTGCCAGCTTTCACGTAATCAACCACATTATGTCAACATGGAACACTAGCAAAAACAGAACGCCCATTGAAAGTTCAAGGACGGAAGAAGGTCACCGTTGCCCATTGAAAAGCATAGAGCAGGGGGCAGCACTGATAAAATCGTGAAAATTGTAAAAGCGCTTTAACCAAATTCCTTAAATGTTCCTTGCGTACAGGGTGCGTTACATACTCAAATTGAGGATTAAAATTAATAAATATTATATAAATTAAAACAGACGGTATTAAACTTAAAAGGAACAGGAAAGCATTTAATCTTATGATAAAATTAAATAAACGAGGGGTTCCTGACAAATAAGACAACCTTCAAACATTTTTTAAGGATAAATATATATATATATATATATATATACTTTGATATATAAATAAATTAAATTAAATAAAAGGCGAGTGGCACCTTTATTTCATTGGTTCAAATCTTTACCCCTTATAAACTACGTAAAAATAGGGCGTGAAGGATCTATGCAGACATCGATTGCATTTTCCAAGATAATTTCAGGTTGCAATATTCGCAAGCACATCCAAAGCAACGGCGCTTTTACTAATGGCTCATACAGCGTCAAATTTCATGCTTGGAATACAATCATCGTGCTCCAACCAGCATGTTTCCACATGTCGACTTGACATATGAGTGACCCCTGTCAAATGGCATTTATCTTGAAGAATGCCGCTTGCAGTTGTTGACGGGAAATATGAGCGACCCTTGCTCCACTGGATTAATGGCGTCAATTCTGTAATTATTGACATAAAACATGGACGACCCCAGCTCAGTTAACAAAGCTTCAGTTCTTGCAGCTTGCTATGCACGAGGGTCGTCCATACATGTCTTCAGCAGCAGTACAGAGCCACATTTTCAGCATAGTAACGAAAATCAAGGACAATTCTTGTGGGGTGGGGGTAAAAAAAAACAAAACAAAAACACGTAGGGCCCAGTTAGGGGTTAACCGATCCGTTTGAAATACCTGGTGGGGGCACCCGTGGGTGTCAGTCAATTAATACCGGTGTTTAGGGGGGAGGCAAGTTTCCGAGTTTTATAAATGCTAGGCTAAACAAGGACCTGTCAAAAAAGGCTGAGGCAGTTTAAAAAAATCCATCCCAGGAGTAGCCCTATGACCCTACGATGTAATCTTGTAAGACATGATTTATTATTTTCATAGAAGAGACCGTTGGGAATCCGCAAGGGTCAGGCGGTCAAGGGTGGGGGGTGATCACCTGACTCATCTTCCAAAAATGATTTTAAAAAAAAAAAAACCTAGGGTGGGTCACCCTGATGTTTGGTCAGGTACTTACATTTGTTTAGAATCCTGGTTCGTGTTTGCAAATTTAGAAGGAATTCTTTTATAAACTTCCTTGAGATTATAGAACTGAAATAAAAAGTTTTATATAAATTAGAGAAAATATAAAAAATTGTACTATTTTAATATCAATGTTTATATACAAGCTTACATGAAATAAACACTAACGTTAATGCAATGTATAAGTGCATTTTATTGTACAGTATATTTTATGCATACATTGACTATATACATATATACATATATACAAGCTTACATGAAATAAACACTAACGTTAATGCAATGTATAAGTGCATTTATTGTACAGTATATTTTATGCATACATTGACTTTATAAAGACATAGACATATAAAATAAAATAAATTTGGGTGTAACATAATTTATATTCAAACAATAAACGGCAAATTCATCGAGTGAAGAAATGCATTAACTTAAGTGTTTGTATATCAAATTGCCATGCTTAAAAATCCATTTCTATTATACATGTATTTCAACAATTATTCTGTTTTTATGATTCTAACAAGTATTACAAACCGGTATATTTTAATGTCAATTTGCGCATATATTATGTGTTTTCGTATAACATCCGTGTCGCATAATAATATACATTATATTATCTGCTTTATATGCCAAACATAACTTTAAAAGTGGGCATGTTACAGTGGTTATTCAATCTATAGTTGTGATGTGCTGATATTTGCCATGAATGAATCGGCACTTTCCCAACTCGATCGAAAAATCGAAAATAGGCGGCTCTCGCTATAACGAACGCCAAGGGAATGGGACATTCGTTCATTATACCGAGTGCCATGGTCGATTTTACACATTTTTTTCGCTCCTATGGGCGGCTTTTATGGCATATTACGTCACATAGATATTGTTACCTCTTGAAATACCAAAGTGTTTCGCCCCAACAGTACGTACTACTGTCTTCTATTGAACACCAGAAATGCAATTTTTGCCAAATGCTGGAGAGTATACACACTAAAGCTACTTTTGCAATATTTTGAGTACCCCTTAAATAAGCGTTAGCATGTTTTAAGATATTAACTTTTAAAACCAATCCTTTAAATCAATGAAAATATGAATCTTATTGACATACCAGGATATTCTTTGTCTCTGACCCCCTATAATACATTGAATTACCGTTCGTTATAAACAGTCATTTAGTAATCTGGGATAGTGAAGGGACCAGCACCTCCGTTCGTTATATCAAGAGTCGACTGTAATATCCCAGTAAGCTCATGCATATTGGCCAAATATAGGCAAAACGCATTTTTCAATATACATGTACATGTAGGCACAATATTGCAATGTTAACATTTTGGATTGCCAATATATAGATTACAATAAATGGGCCTATATTGGATTAGATTTACATGTACCTCCGTACCACAGTTTCCCACCTTAAGCTTCTGTTCCGATGAGACGAAGCTCGAAATTTGATCAAATTCGGAACCACCTTGAGCTGAACTTAGCTGAACTCGAGTAAAATTAGTTGAAATTCTCGCATTTTCCCGTTTAATTTCTCGCAATTAAGACACTTCCCCCTGGAATAAAAGCTGAGCATTTAATTTGGGACGTACCCCCCTAACGGAGGGTCCAACGCGGAAGAAGGGTACAATACGTCACCCTTTTCTCACCTTTTTCATAATGGCGTCCCATTATGGCTCAGCGGCAGCTAGCTATTTTTTTTATAGCGAAAACCTTTTATAACGAATCTAAACGAGTCCTCTATGGTTTTTCGTCTATAAATGGAAAAAGGATGGGGGGGGGGGGGGGAAATGAGGGGGAGGGTTAAGAAACAACCAAAACTAAAGGGAAAATGCGCAATTAAAATAAGAGTGAACCCGCTGAGGTCAATTACTTAACGGATTTTCAATAGTCCGCCCCCCGGGGGGAAAGGAGGGGGGTTAATAGGGTATCTGGGTCCCCCCCCACCCACCCTTAAAAAAGGGCTGCGGGGGCGTTTTTCGTCCCTTATTTCACGAGCATGACTCGGTGTGTTTTCGCCTTTTGTTGTCCACGCTGGCGGGACAGTTTGTGTGGCTGGAGAACGTGTTTCTTAACCTCGTTTCTCTCCATCTGCAACCAAAAACTGTGTCAACGTTTTTAATTTCGCACCCATTTTACCCCCGCTTCCTCGTGATATACTTTTAAGCGATTATGAAAAATTAAACAAATAAACACGTTTATGCGCATTGCAGTTTTGCAGTCTGATCATCGAGTCAACAGGTTCAACACGCTAATGGAAACTCGTTTAACCCTTTGATGACCTTTGTGTCCACGTGTACATGTACTAGTATGTCACATCGAGAGTTTAACATCTTCAAACTGCCGATTTCAATAGTTTTGGTTTGCTATGACATTTCAGGTACAGTCGGCTCTAGATATAACGAACGCCAGGGGGATGGTTCGTTATACTGTGAGGCATGTTTTACACATTTTTCCTCCTAGGGCCTATAGGAGGAAAAATGTGTAAAACGTTGTAAAAATGTGTAAAATGTTTAAAAGGAAATAATGTTAGAACGTTTTAAGATAATAGAGGGATTGGGCATGGCCTCCTTTAACTTTAAACTACATTGGCAGCACTGTTTATTTTTGCAAATGCGCGTGCGTGAGGACACCCTCAATGGGTTTGGGGTTGAGGAGAGACGATAATTTCATTAGTTTAACGTGATACCACAACGTCTTTGAGGAGCATAACGACTTTTCCGGCGCATAACTTATTGATGCTCATGCGTAATATACATGTATATAGTTTGTTTATCGTTCTCGTTAAGATTAAAGGAAACCTGCACAATCCCTCTAATAACTTAAAACCAATCCTTAAAATCAATGCAATTATGCAAATATGAATATTATGGAACAACATCATATGTTATGTCTTTGACCTAGCTACGACATCGAATTACCGTTCGTTATAAACAGTCATTTAGTATTGTGGATATATCGAAGGGACCGACACAAACCGTTCGTTATAGTGAGAGGAGAGGTATAGACATTTTGGTGGGAACCAGACACTGATCAATATTCGAAAGCCTAGTTTATTTGATAAAGGCCTAAGGGATACACCAAAACCTGTAAATTATGAACATCTACATGTATATATAGCGATGACAGTGGAATAAGCTATAATTCACAATCGGCACGGTGTGTTTACGGTCATAACTTTAGCTGAGCCTGCAAATATCATTATCCCAATGGTTTGCGCTATTCAAAAGTTATGGTGGTCTAATAGAGGCTATGATTAGGGTCCAAACGAAGCAAAGGACGACTGTACACCAGGCTACTTTTGCTGTGAAGTTTTATAATTAGCTGCCCCATCGTGTTTCATGATATATATCATGCAGGTTTGATCCAAATATTGAAAGTATGATACATTTATATACATATCTGCATAGGTGGAGTGGGCCTAGGCTACATGAAAATCTCGTGTCCTGGCACTGCCGGGACTATCGACTATTTGGAAAATGTGCCAAAATCCGGAAGTGGGCAATGCTCTCCCATTGCCATTCTCCAGAAATCGTGACTGGGACCTCGCTCCTGATGAGTTTTCCTTATCGATGGATCAGCGAAGATTTTCAAGTGCATCGCTTTCTCCAAATTAAGCTCGGGGTTAATGGAAGGGGCGTTCGACAGGGTCATGACCTCCGAAAAAAAAGATACGCTCCTCTGGAAGAATCAGAGCCCAGATTCTGTTTCAGGAACAGCCCTCATTCCGATTGTAATTAAGTAGGGGGAGGAAGCGGAAGAAGGAATTGTGGGTAATGCTCGACGCCATTGTTTATCATGGCTGGCATCGAGAACACGTGCCTGTTCCTGTATCCTACACTATAGGAATGGACAAGGTTCGCATTACCAAACAGCGCATGCGCGAGTAAGTAGCGCCACGTAGTGGCAAATAAAAATTGAAAACTTGTAGGTATATTGTAGGGGAAAGGAGGTTGCATGCAGTATCAAGCAATGAAGATAGTTTCTTCATTAATATATCAAAAAGTTACTATTTTAAAATTTTGAAAAAATTCACAAAATTATTTCGTACCATTATCTTAAACCTCTTTTGGTA
>JAQGCC010001680.1:0-22071 GCA_034698905.1 Xestoiulus laeticollis | reverse complement strand
AATTTCCTGCCAGTACTTGCTGGCTACATTAAAAGGTTTTACACGAAAAACTACGTTTTTTTATACTGTATTATTTATCCTTGCATTATCCCAAATATTCCAGTTCCGTTTTTGGCATTTGGCTGAAAGAATTTGGTAAATAGATGGGGTATTTTATGATACCTTGTATTTTACACTTACATGACATTTTGATTAAGTGCCAATAGGTGTCGACAAGTTGATACTGAGCTAATTTGACAAACGCGGAGTTGACCAATGTGTTTGAAAAAAACAAAAATTTGTGAATTTTTAAAATTTTTTTTATTGCAAATTCAATTCCACTCAGTACCCTACTGCAAGCACACAAATGCCATGTGGCAGGGGGTTTTATAGTAATTTTGTTTCCAAACTATTTTCAATTTTTCTTCAGATAATCCTGTAGGTGTAGTTATAAAAATAACCAAAAGTTTTAAAGGTGTAATCATCAAAACTTTGTTTTTCAAATGCAAAACTGTAGTTTCTTAAGAAAAGTAATCATCAAAGCATTTTCCTGCAAAATTTGTAGTGATTACCTAAAAATACAGCCAAAAGGTGATATCAAATATATTGAACATAATATAATGACATTAATCATTTAAAGTATTGATATAAATGTTATCAAATTAAATTTTGTTTGAGCTCTGGAAAAAAGGAAGCTGTATATGCCATTATTGTGTAAAGAGTTATACTCAAAAAATAATGACTAAAAGTTCGATTCAATTTGGATATTAACATGTTCTATAGTAAAGCTTACCAAAATCAACCAAATGCAAAACTGCTGTTTCCTAGGAAAAGTAATCATCAGAGCGTTTGACTGCAAAATTTGACCATATACCTAAAAATTCAGCCAGAAGGTGATATCATATACAGTGAAACCTGTCTACATTAAACACCCATAGGACCAGGCAAAAGTGTTCACATTAGTCAGGTGTTCATTGTATGGAGGTTTGCTATGAAAAGACAATATCCAATGAACTGTGTTTATTGTACATGTATACAATTGAATACACATTTATAACATTTATGCACACAATCCTTTCAGTGCATGTACATATATCATTATTTTAGGTGTTTTTTTAGAGATCTGTAATAGACTGTTGTTTTTTGTTTCGATCATTGATGATCGCATTTTCGATCTTTAATTCTCTGTGTGTTTATCATCAGTTGGTGCAGTTCTGGATGTTTTTTCAATGTGTACAGCTGTATAACGTCCAGGTACTCCAACACTTGAATTGTACTGACTGATGATTCTTCTATGTAAGGGTCCTCAATCTCTCCATCGGAATCATCATGCAGTTTCAACGATATTCTGGCTGACATGCACACCCTAATTATCATCACATGCATGTACATGTACAATTAAATCCTTGAAAAAACATGTTCATAGTTATCAGTAAGCTCTTTTTGAAGAAATTCTGGTAAGATATAATCATCACAAACAATATTCTTATCAGGTGCATGAAGACTTGGCATCAATTCCAGTCTGTTTGAAGCACTTAATTGGGAACTCAATGGTCAATTAAGTGTATTATGTATAGAAGTTATACCCATCCTAGGGACTAAAAAAGTGTTCAATGTATCGAGGTCTGTCCTATTGTTATTTCTATGGAAGCTGTCCGGGACCAGCCAAAAGTGTTCAAGTTAGGGAGGTTTTCACTTTATAAAGGTGTTTGTGAGACCAATTTGACAGGTTTCACTTTATATCGAACATAATATAACGGCTTTAATCAATTAAAGTATTGATATAAATGTTATGAAATGTTTAAACAGTTATACTCAACAAATAATGCTGGCATGAACATATGTTAATGACTAGAAGTTCAATTCAATTTGGATATTAATATGTTCTGGTAAAGTTGATCACAATTTATATCCTGTTCTACATAAGTATTTTTGTGGTGACTGAGTATAAAGGCTTGAGAAAAATGGGACCAGAAGCAAAGATGGTAGTTAATATGTGGCTACATAATAAATTACCTACAACTCAGTTTTACAAGAACATTAGAGTCGTTTTGATATGCGTTCTATGGTGCGGAATAGATTTGATTGCTTGTAGAAAGAAATGGAAGCTGGTGAAATTCTACTGCGTATTTTCCACCATAATGTATGTGTTCCAGTTGATGATTCTCACCGGTCTTATGACCATGTTTCTGCTGGTCAGTGATGTCCCTATGAGATTTTCGGATATCATCAGCCACGTCAACCTAATTATAATGTATATCGAGACCATAGTGATATACCTATTTTTCACTCATAACACCAAAAATTTGAGAAAACTACTAGACGATCTCAATGAAGTCTGTCTAATTATCATGGGTGACCTTCCAGAATCATATAGGCGCACTCGCTGGAAAATTCTTGCCAGAGTTACAGTCTTCAACATTATTTCTGCAACGTTAATCATATATCTGATTACTAAACGTGTCAACCCTGTTTTCCACGAAGTGAGCAGGTGGCTATTTCCACATCAACGAATGATGCAAGAAATTCTGAGCAGGTGGTGTGGAATGCTGCTTGGTATTGCCATCTACATTCAAGTGGCTTATGTGTTAGTTTACTCGACCATTTGTCGTTTCATCGTCTTAAACTTCAACCACCTGCAGAAAATGACTTTAGATCCTCAGAAATCAGTCGTACTTCAAAACAACCAAAAAAAAACGACTTGCGTCGATTTCGTGAACAAGCACCAGAAAATGTGCGCTTTAGTCCGTTTCTTGGATAACCTTTTCCGCAAGGTCACATTAATTTGGAGCTTGTTTGAAATCTTTGCAATCATATGTGTCATCAGAGCCTTGGATTTGGATGCTTTCAATGACAGTTCCAATCACCATATGTTAGTGCCTCTAGGCCTCTATTTATTGGCTTTCATGGTGAAAAACACACTTGCTGCCAAAATTAATGATCAGGTAAGTCTGGAATCCCTAGCGAAAAATCTCATTATGGCTCATAGAAAAAATCTATGAAACTATATGATATTATGGAACTTTTTTATGAGACCATTAAGAATTGCTAATGAGACTAGTGAGAATATATGAGACATCCAATGGAACTTAATGAGACTCCAAAATCAAAGGGATTTTATTTTATTGAACTCTATAGCAAGAGTCCCTTAATAATAACATTTTATGAGTCTATTATGAGACTCCTCTCTAATAAAAATTTACTTAATAAGATTTGTAATTTATAATTGTTATAAAAATGATATGTTCCTTAATCCCATAAGATATGGGGTCTCATAAAATGAGATTTTTAACTAGGGATAAGCAAGAATTTGAACATTGACAAGAACGGAGAGCTCATGAGCGCTATCGTATAATTATTCTAAGTTGACACTATAAATACATTTTTTACACTTAAAATTACAATTTTAAAATTAAAATTACAAAAAAAAAAATAGCACCAACTAACTTTATTAAATTTTGACTGATGAAAATATCCCCGAAGACTGAGCTGCACACAAATTTTCAGAACTCTATAGGACGTGTGAAAGTAGGTTAAAAACGACCTAAAAGAAGTTGAAACAAATAGACAGGGCAAGCAAGCAAGAATATATAATTCCGTTCAAGTAATGTTAAATAAAAGGTGTTGTATTTAAAAATAAAAAGGTATCCGTCCAAAGGTTGCCCCATTAAGAGGTTCTAACCACACAACAATGCTTTTTGTAATCAGGTGGTGGTCTTCCTTATTCCCTTCTAAGACTATACGTTTAAATTTTTGCCACAAACCCTACAGATATAGCCCTACGATAATTCGACACAATTCGGACTGTGAACATTTCGACAACAAATACCTTCTGAAAACATGTTTTGAAGATGGGATGTGTCAAAGATACCGACATTCATTTCTAGAAATGGTGGCAAATATTAAGACAACAATACCAGTTTCTGAATCTACAGTAAGTTATACGTACAATATGACAAACGCTGTCATTGCCAAAAATATTGGCCAACTCAATTAATTGGCTCCATTGTTAATCTTAATTACTTCATGTGCATTACATAACACAGGCTGATGCAGTAGCCAAGTCAATTAACAATGCATTTCATGTGGCATTTTTATTTGTCCATTTAAAGCTTGATATAGTATTTTGTAGCTTCTCACAATTTAGTTATTTCTCAGTTTTGTAAAACATGAGCAGCCGTAAGAAAATACCTGTTAAAGATGATGACATTGTTTGTGTATCTGGTAATCAAATTCCTGATAACAAAACCATACATGTAAAACAGAACTGCAAGCATCTACAAACATACACCGCAAGTTTGTCAGTTGCAATGGCCTCAGTTGGCCTCGGTACAGTGGTAAGCTACACCTCACCTTCCATTCCGGATTTGAATAGTAACCGAAATCCATTTCACCTTAACACAACGGGAACAACCTGGGTTGCGAGCATTGTTTACATCAGTGGTATCTTAGGTGCAGCCATTGGTGGTCATATCCTTGACAGACATGGACGCAAGTTTGTCCTGGCTCTTACAAGTCTATCTTTCGCCTGTGGTTGGCTCCTCATTACGGCTATGCAGGATCTGTCTTGGATGCTGGTCGGCAGACTTTTCACCGGAATTGCCATTGGATTCACGGATGTGGCCGTACCAATTTACATAGCCGAAATCGCAGCCCCCAGCAAACGTGGTTTTCTGGGTTCCTTGCATGAGCTGGGAACAAATGCTGGCTACTTGGTTATCTTTGCTACAGGCTGTTTCTTGCACTGGAACTGGATTGCAGTGGCCTGTATGATATTTCCTGTTCTGCTGGCAGTGAGCTTGCTATTCATCCCTGAGTCTCCAAGGTGGCTCATGAGTCAAGGCCGTAAGGAAGAGTGTGAAGAAACCCTGAGACACCTGCGAGGACAAGAGGACATTGCGGCTGAAATGACTGCCATTGAGGAAATTCTGCTGCAGGACAACTGCAGCAGACTGCATTGGAAGGAGTTGCTCCAACCGGAGGTAACTAAACCACTCTTTGTCATTATTGGACTCATGTTCTTCCAGCAGATGACAGGATACAGTGTAATGCTCGGATATACAGTGGAGATACTGCAGGCTACGGGAACATCGTGGAACCCCTATTGGATCTCAGCCGGTATTGGTCTTGTTGGAACTGGATCAAATTTCATTTCTGCAATGGTCGTCGATCGTTTTGGTAGAAGAATCATGCTTATGATCTCATCTGGAATAATGATCATTGGTATGGCAGGACTGGCGTCTTTCTTCATGGCTAAGCATTACAGCATTGGATTGGATATGGTCTTCTTGAGCTGGTTGCCTATGGTCTCCATGATGGCTTTTAATTTTGGGATAGCCATTGGATATGGACCCATACCCTTTTATTTGGCCAGTGAACTGATTCCATTGAGATGTCGAGGGGTTGCTATTGGCATTGCAACATTGTGCGTGCATTTTTTTGCTTTTGTGTGCATATTCATCTTTCCATATTTGCGTTCTGGTTTGGAAAATTATCAATTGTATTGGGTGTTTACATGTGTTGCTGTTTGCGCAATGATCTTTGCTTACTTTTTTGTACCTGAAACCAAAGGGAAAAGCTTGGAAGAAATTGAGATGAAAAATAAGCAATAGAAACTTTGTCATCAAGGGTTGATTTGGGAATTGTTGAAGCAACCATGGTTATTGTTGTCAATTCAAAGCAATTTTTGTTATTAAATCCTTTTCTGGGAATTAATTTAGAAGGTTCACAGCAGTCTGATGTGCTCTGGGATAAAGTTTTGAAATTCTAGAAATTCCGATACTTCCAAAGGTTCTAAGTATTTTTTCCTGAATTTCTGAGAAAGTGTCATAGATGACATAGTGTCTTGATAGTGTCATTATATGAAAGTTTAAAAAGGGTTAAAAATGGTTGACTATGAGTTAACTCAGAATATATTCTCAGAATAATGCTCAGAACTCTTGAAATTACCTTATCATTTTTTTTGCAAAAAATATTTCGATAATATATATACTTTCTTATTTTTTAACAAAACATTTTAAGATAGACCCCTGGACAACATCAAAGAAAAGTATTAACACATAATATCTTTGTTTTAAAAAAAAACTTTGAATGACAACTTTAATGTTGTTTAATAATGTTACATCATAATAATCTTGAATTTTATCGGGAAAGGCTATTCACCATTGAAATTACATGTACGAGCGTAAGTTACACAATGCATTGATTCGTTATAATTATAGTCTATTTGTAGCCCAGATAAACTATAATTTCAGCTATTATTAACTGATCCCTGAAGTGTCCGAAATCATGCCAATTATCAAGACACATATACATATATATATATTATTATTATTAGGACAACAGCAGTCGAATTTTCTAAGATGTCTTACAAGTTGAAAGAGAAATGGGCTACAGATACGAGTTTAATTAAGATGTTATAAAACGTCGTAGACCCATATTAGTCTGTTGATTTTTTAATTTATATTGGCATAATTCCATATTTAGCTAATGACAAACACTTAATTATTATCATTGTATAATTAGTGATAATTTTTTATAAACCTAAGACAGTAGTTTAATGAGTTAGGATAGGATGAGGATAACAATAACTCTCCTTAATTGATCAATAAATTATAGCTTCCGACGCAATATGTCGTGAATTTCTGTTGTATACGAAAAGAACTTACTTATTGTAATTACAAGTACAGTCGGCTCTCAATATAACGAACAGAGTTCTTGGTCCCGGCCAAAATGCCTATACACATGCACCTCCCATGTATTAATTATCCCATCAGTATCACGAACGGTTCGAATGGTTAACGAACATCAGTATACTATATGTCGCAGTTCAGAGACAAAGAACATGCGTAGTGTCTCTCCTGCATTTGGCAAAAATTGTATTTCTGGTGCAAAAACGGTCAATTCAATTGGTAATAAGAGAGTATAAGAAGTAATAATTTTGGTTTTTTTTAAAAAGGGTACGTCCGCGTATAGTATTATAACGGAGCGCTCACGAGCGCTATCGTAATCGTTCTACCTTCACACTATTAATGCATTTTTTAAATCTTATATTGCAATTTTTAAGTCTTAATAGTTGCAGCGAACAGCACTAAATTTTGATGTATGAAAATGTTCCATAAAACTGAGCTGCACACAAAATTTGAGGGTTATAAGACGTATGAAAGCTGGTAAAAGTGGACCTCAGAAAGGTTGAAACAAACAACCAAACATTCAAATCAAGTTAAATAAAATGTTTTAAAATAGAGGTTTTGAACTTTATGATAAAATCGAATATGGGCTTATGCCCTGTTGGTAATTAAGAACAGGTGAGCTAAGGTGTTCTACAAATGAAAGTGCAAGCATGAAGATAAAACAGAAATTTCTTCGTGAATAATTGATCTACTTCCATGCATTTTTCTATAACTGTATACACAAACAAATTATTAAATTTAATTTATAAGTTCGAGTACTCTGAAGAAGGTTATATTAGGTTTACATTATAATTTACTTGTCTTAACACAGCAGTCAGTATTTGAAGTATATAACACATGTAGTTGGATGTATTATTACAAATCAATCATTAGCTAGAAGAGTGAAGTACTGTGCAAATAATTCCTGAAAGAAATGTTATAATACTGTGAACTGCATGACATAAAGTGTTGATGTATATGTTATTACATTTTTGTTTGATCTTTGGTAATAAGAAAATAGTTATTTGCTACAAATGTTTGTACATGCAGTTCAAATACACAAACATGCAGTGCTGACATTAACGGGTATTGATGATTAGAAGTTTGATCCATTTATGTGTTGTTGTAAAAGCTTGTAATATACAGTGTATAAAGTTCTGCATCAAGGCTTTTGGGGTTTTTCAGAGATAAAAATGCCAAAAATGGGACCAGAAGCGAAAAAAGTAGTGAATTTGTGGCTACACAACAAACCACTTAAATCGACGGAGAATCTATCCCAGTTTTACAAGATTATTCGATGCATTCTGATATGCCTTCTATGGTGTGGAATAGATGTGCTTGCATACAGCAAGAAATGGAAGTTTGTCAAGTACTATTGCGCCGTAAGCCCCGTAATGTTTTCCATACAGTTGATGACCCAAACCGTTCTTACGATAATGTTTATGATGGCCACGGATATCCCAATGACCTTTTCGGAAATCGTCAGTCAGGTCAACTTAATTACACTGTACATCGAGAGTATGGTGATTTATCTGTTTTTCACTCTTAACACCGAAAAACTGATGCAACTATTGGACGATTTGAATGAGACTTGTCTGAATATCATGGGTGACCAACCAGAATCATACAGAAACACTCATCGGACAGTCATCGTTAAAATTGTAGTCTTCAACATTTGTTTTTTCTTGGGCATTATTTATATGTTTATTGACGATAGCATACCAATTTTTCAAACGGTTGGCAAGTGGTTGCTTGCAAATAACGGAATATGGCAGGAAATTATGACTAGATGGTGTGGCTTTTTAAACAGTACTGCCGTCTACCTGCACGTGATTTTCGTGTTTCTTTATACCTGCATTTGTCGTTTCATCATAATAAACTTCAATCGCCTGCAAAAAATGACTCTGGATCCTAAGAAAACCGTCTTAATCCATAACAACCAAAGAGAAGCTACTTACGTCGATTTGTTGTACAACCACCAGAAAATGTGCGCATTAGTCCGTTTCCTGGATAACCTTTTTCGCAAGGTCACGTTGATTTGGAGCGTTTTTGAAGTCTTCTCTACCATATGTATCATCAGGGCCTTGGATTTGGATGCTTTCGACCTAAGTTCTCATCTCCAATTTCTAATGATTCTCGCCCTCTACATAGCTGCATTTATAGTGAAAAATGTATTTGCTGCCATAGTTAATGACCAGGTAATTATGATAAAACAAGATATAATTAAAAGTGGAAATATGTTAATCCACTGCAAATCAAAATATCTTAAATTAAGATGATCACGAAATAAGATACAAAAATGCATCTAAATTTCCCTACTTTTCTAAACTTAAAATTAGTTACATTTTTAAATACGACAGATATTTAAAAAAATTCAAAATTTAATTTACGTTTCAAAGATGCGTATATCGTCTTATTTAGTCTATAGTTTTTAGTTTGCACAAGGATATTAAAACGTGTTTGGAACAGATTTAACATGACATCAAATTCAGAGTAAGCAAGCGATATTACACGTAGGCCCTAAATATATACAGGGTGTACCGAAAGTCAGAATAATAAAGGAATAATAAAGTGTATTGTTCGGTTATTCCACCTGTGCCTTTGCATTTGTATGAGGCATATGAGGCATAGGGGAGAATAACCGAAAAATACAAATTTTTATGTCAAGGAGACATTTTCGCTCCCATGTTCCGCCTGAATATACTCCATACTCCACCAGCTACTACCCTGTAAATTCGGCCTCTGACTTTTGGTACACCCTGTATATATTAGAAAAGAAATTAAATGTTCGATAACATACGAGCGTAAATAATGATTTCACCAATACTTTATAAACCAACAAAATTAATAATACTATAGAAAAAGCGGGTAAAGTACGAGCATCTTAATACTAAGCGTCAAGACATAAATAAACACTGGACATGTATACAAAACATAACAAATTACTAACAATTCAATAAAGAAATTTACAAAAGACATTACAAGTTTTTCATTAATTTGCATGAAAATTCGGACTTGGAAAAAGGTAGCCAGCTACAAGATGGACAAGATTAAGAAAACTGCCCATGGGTTTTGCATAGACAACATTTTTCGGTTGTTCTATGCTATTTTCTATTTAACAGGACTAGATTTGATGTCAAAGTCCAACCATGGCATTACAATACTGAGACAAATGTACTCTATTTTAGCCACCATTCTTCTCATGGTGTTTCATGCTAGTTTTTTTCTCCTAGTACTTTTACACATCATCTATGATTCAATGGAATTTTCAAAAATGAGCTTTCTTCTAGCAATCCTGCCAATTCAACTCGAGCTATTTTTCATAAATATTATTTCTCGGTTGAAGTTGAATCAATTGAAATATATTTTGCACGACTTGGACAAAACAACGTCAAAAATTCTAGCCGAAGACAATGGACAAATTCAAAAAATCTACAGAATCAAACTAGCAACTGCAATTGTAGGAGGAACCTTATTCGGCATTCTTTTCATAGGAAAAAGCCTTCAGATAATTTTTCAAAAAGAAGCTCACGAAGCATCGTTTTACGAAGATTGGACTATTTTAGAAAACCTTAAATTGACAGCACGCAACATCGATGACATTCTTGATCTGTTGACCCTGATATCAGTATCTCTTCGTATTACTTTCGTCATGTTTTATTTGTTCATCGGTTACTTGATGATCACAAATTTCGTGACTTTAGAAAAAATCAATTTGAAGAAAATCACAGAAAATTCCAACAATGCAGGCGTTATTTTTGTCACTAAACCGCGCCGTTTTTGGGACGTCATGCAATCATCAGATAATTCCCACGAAAGCATCATGTGGCAATTTTTGAAGCAACACCAAAGTTTGTGCAAACTAGTTGGCTTGTTAGATAAAACGTTTAAGGAAATTCTTCTAATATGGTCTTTGTCAGAGTTAACCAGCATCATTTTTGTGATCAGAGCTATGGATCTGGCGAATTCTTTTGAAGGTCTTGTCTCTGAAATTGTGTGGCCAACTATTATGTTTTTGACAACTTTTCTTTCCACTTCAGTGTGTAGTTCGAGGATTAATGATAAGGTAAGTCATAAAATCAAATAATAGAAATTCACAAAGTCTTAAAATGTGTGTATCAATTTTTACCAAGCTATACTGTATAATGGTAAAATGTCATGGCTGATGTAGTTGGTGAGAAATTCAGGAGATCCAGGGTCCTGTTTTTCACAAAATATTTTTATATACTTTTTTATATACTTTATATTTTTATAAATAAAAATATAAAGTAGTTGAAGTGAATTTACAATGATCAAGTGGAGCCTATATGGCCACGTTATATTTCTCAAACAAATATTGCATCAAAACTGAATTGACCAAGACTAATGTTCTGATTTATTGTATTTCTAATTTTGCAAGTTAACGTAATGGTAAGTCACCATAAAAAATTGCTAAAACTTCTAATTGAATTCAGTACATAAAATATATTCGTTATTTACATATAGAATTGATGTAATGCAACGAGGGGAAATTCTATGTGTAAATAACGTACATATTTTATGTACTGAATTAAATTAGAAGTTTTAGCAATTTTATATGGTGACTATAATTACCATTACGTTAACTTGCAAAATTAGAAATATAATAAATCAGAACATTAGTCTTGGTCAATTTAATTTATATATATATACTCTATATATATAGATACAGTATATGTATTTATATACTACGCAAATTTAACTATTTCGTAATACAGCAAAAGCTGGTAAAAAGACCACCTATATATATAGTGACCGATTTTCAAATATTAGTTTTAGTGCAGATGTTTTCTTTATTAAAATTCTCTAATAAATGATCATCTGTCTATAGTGTATAGTGACCAAGGTGTGAAATCTCTTTTTCAACTATTCCATTGACAATGCATATATAATAAAGTGACCATGCTCAATTTTCAAATTTTTTTATTTCAGTTTTTACAGTAAATGTATATGTCCAAATTATGTTAGGTTTAGTTTTGTAAACATAGATTTGGGGAATCTTCCTTTGCACAACTATATCATATACAATTGTACAGTAGAATATAGACAGAATGTATATACAATAGAATACACAGTATTTTTATTGTATTAAATAGCGTGCAGAATTTATACAAAAAGCTATTTTCCAGAAAAAAAACGTATACGCAGAGTTGATGGATTTGCACATGGTCCAATGTATTGATTTCAGTGATACAAATTACATATATTATGAACTGTGTACCATTAACATTATATACATGTACGAAAAGCTATTTACTATGTACAGTGTAAATACATTAATAAGTTTGAATAACTCCACAGTGACCACATCATATAAATTAAAAAATTGCTATTGCATATATATATAATGTACCATATATATACTTAAATTTCAGTATCACGATGAAAACAATTAATCATACAGTACATAATAAATAGATACGTATACACTGTATATCATCTCAAAGCCAATAAAGAAATCATCAGAAGAAGTTTTTAAAATGTTTAATGATTCTTTGTGGTAAATTAAGTTCTGGAAACAAGTTGCTATACTTGCAAAATGGGCTCTGTAGTGAAACGTTTTCTCGTAGGCCACGTCTTTCGTGTCTTTTTTATAATATTTTTCATAATTGGAATAGATTTAAAGGAAAATACCAGCCATAGTAATAAGAGAATAAGAGAAATTTACGTTATAATTATCACAATCTTGTTTACGTCATTCCACGTTTGCTTCTTTTTGATCCTGGTTTTTCATTTGCTCTATGACCAAATGGAATTTTCACAAATAAGTTTCCTCCTCTCAATCTTGTCCGTTCAATTCGAGTTGGTTTTCATTCAGGTAGTTTTTCGCTACAAATCGCGTCAACTGAAACAAATATTACACGATTTAAACGAAATTTCATCAGAAATTTTGGAAAAGGAGCCAGAGCAAATTCGCAAAATTTACCGAATCAAGCTAGCATTACGAATTTCAGCAGGTATTTCAGTATGTTTTCTTTTATTTGCCAAATTTTATGAGATTGCAAGACAGAAACCAGCAAACAACATCGCAGACAACCAAAACTGGGACTTTTTAGGAGACATTCATTTATCGGATCAAACCATAGACGACATTCTTGATCTATCAATTTTTTTCGCAGTTACAGTTCATATAGTGTTCGTCATATTTTATTTATTCGTCGGGTATTTGGTTATTGTCAATTTCGGGTGCTTACAACAAATTAGTTTTAAAAAAACAACCGGTAATTCGGAAGCAATTTTCGTGTCTAACGGTAAACATTTTTGGGATGTTAAGAATTCATCTAATAAAAATAACGTGTGGACATTTCTGCGACAACACCAAAAACTGTGCAAATTAGTAAGCTTAATTGATGTAACGTTTAAAGAGATTCTGTTAGTCTGGTCTGCTTCTGAGATGACCAGCATCGTGTTTGCAATCCGAGCTATGGACTTATCAAATTCCTTCGATGGACTTTTTTCCGAACTGTCTTGGCCAATTCTTATGTTTTCAACAACTTTTCTTTCCAACTCTGTAATTACTTCAAGTATTAATGATCAGGTAAGATTAAACATTAAATGGTGGGAAGAAATTTACTGTATACATGTACTGTATATTTGATCACCCTAGAGAAAAATCGTGTTATACAATGTAAATGTACATGTACACTGCAAATGAAAAGATCTTAAAAGTTGTCCATGAAGCATCTTTAGAAATTTAATTTAAATTAAGATACATATTCTGCATTTCTTTTGTTTACTGTTCGTCTTATTACAAAATGCAACTAATTTTAAGTTTGAAAAAGTGGTGAAATTAAGATGCATCTTTGCATCTTATTTCGTGTACACTAAATGTAAGATGTTTTCATTTGCAGTGTACATAAGACAGATGGCTTGTGAGATTTTTGTGTTAATACAATTGTCACATAGTCTCATTAGCATGCTCCATAATGTAATTATATCTCATATTCGAATTCTGATTGATTGGAATTGACACAATGACCAAAGGCGACATTTTTTGAGGTCACTGCAGAGAGGCTATCTGCACATATGCGAAATTTTTGGGGTCTATTTGAGTATCTTATACATGTAACATTATTCCCATTTTTAGAATACTTAAGGACACTTCATTAACACGTACACCTCAGATATTTTATAGAAATTCCTCGTGCATTTTAAAATTAGAATAAAATTTTGCTTAGGCTACACTAGCTGTCATTCAAACAAATATATGAAAAGCACAGTTCACAAATGGCAAATAAGTAGTACTCAAACAGACCAAAAAAATACCGCAAATGTGCTTAGATATAGTCTCTCTGCAGTGACATTTAGGAAATCCTCCACTTTGGAATTGGTCATTATACCAATTCCAAATTTGACATTTTTTGAGGTCACTGCAGAGAAGAGCTAGTCTATCTGAGCACATGTGCGATATTTTTGGCGTCTGTTTAAGCTGCTTTATTGCTAGTATAGCCTATAATAGATTGATTTACATGTACACTGTATATAAAAAATTATGTCGGCAATAACCGACATTTAAAAACAAGAGTTGTCACATTGAAAGAATAATGCTAATACAACCATAATATCATTGGTTATTCCTATGAAAATTGATTATCAAATTTTGTTAGTTTAACTTGTTTCGAATAAAGTGTATATGTGAGGTACAAGCTCAACATTTTCAATTTGACACTGAATGAGTATATTCAATATTTCAGTTGCGTAGCAATATAAGTTTGGTTAAACAAAATTGTTTTGTAAGTAATGAAATATAACTTTTTGAATAATTTGCTTCTTATAATACGTTTTTTATCAGATGTTTGTTTTTATTAATATATCCGGCTTTTTAATAGCATGATATTTATATTACAATAATCTATATTTACATCGTGGCATATTGACAGATAGACATCACTCAAAGAACTTGTACATTTTGGTGTTAATATAATTGCAATTTATGTGGAATGAATTGGCAAATATTTCAAGTAAAAATATATTTGAACAAGATCAAGTCATTACAACAAAAAAATATAAACGTTCATTTTTTAGAAGTCTTAACATTTGTAAAAATGTTGGAAAAAAAGAACCTGGCACCTTCACAAAAATTCATTTATTTGGAAGAAATATTCAACGTGTATTACTGGATTTTTTTCCTGAATGGAATTGATGTAACTGCAAGTCCCAAATGCAGTAAAAAACGCGAAATTTGCAAAGTGTTTTTTGCTTTCTTCTCAGTGATTTCAAAAATTTGTGTTATCTGTTTGTCCTTGCTTCATTTGATTTCTGCCAAACTATAAATTTAGCAGATTTCAGTCTTTTTCTATCGATCTTGGTTATCGAAATTGAGATAATATTCACCCAGTTTATTCTTCTCTTCAATAGACAAAAACTCAAAAATCTCATGCACAATTTGGATGAAATGTGCAGTATATTGATTGGAAAGCATTCTCGTCAATTTCGAAAGATTGTGTGGGCGAAAAATACAGTATTTGCCATAAATTTAACAATACTTGCATTTATCACAGTTTTAAATTTTTATGATAAAAACGAAAAAATCGTCAAATCTATTCCATATTGGTTACTATTCAATGTTTCCAATGGCACAAATCATTATATACAAAAACTTTTACTGGAAAAGTCAGTCTATTATGTGCTTTTGATAACGCTTTTTTCCCCACATGTTCATCGTTGTATTTTATATAAAAATCACATTTCTCGTTATTCATTATTTCCGAAAAATTGAGAATTTCTGCTTAGATGATCCAAAGCCTAAAATAGTTATCAACAACAAATATGTGCCTGTGTGGGACTCAACCATGCTTGATAAAAACCATCAAACCAATTTATGGAAGTTCCTAAAACTTCATCAACAGATGTGCATTTTGGTAAACTTAATCGAGAAAATGTTCAAATATTTATTTCTAATATGGAGTATTTGTGAAATTACGGGTATTATATTTACTCTCCGGGCCATGGATTTATACGAATCTCTGGCTGGACTTGGAACCGATTTAATGTGGCCAATTGGATTATTTTCATCTACTTTTATAAGCAAATTTGTTGGTGCTTCACTTATAAATGAAAAGGTGAGTGCTTGAGCAATTTATTTAAGTTAAGGAAAAATTGCTATTACATTTTCAAATACAATATAGCTAGGTATAACCAGACCGAACAACTTTATCCCAATTTATTATAAAATCACCTTTAATCTTCTATTTCTGTAAACCTAACATGATGGCTAACATTATCATTCAGGGTAGTTGTTTTTATTAATATAACAGACTTTTTGAAGCATGATATTTAGAACTATTAAAATAATCTATATACGCCTTTGTGACAATATTGACATACAGACATCGTTCAAAATCTATATGGTTTTTAACATAATTGAAATTAATGTGGCAAACATTTGGATAATGATATGTTGAAAACGTCAAGTCATAACAGATGATATAAACGTCCATTCTCAAGAATTCTTAACATTTGTAAGCATGTTTGAGAAGAAGAAACTTGCACTTTCTTCAAAATCCGGTTATTTGGATGAAATATTCAAGCTTTACTACTGGGTTTTCTTTTTGAATGGCATTGATGTAACTGCAAGTCCAAACTGCAGTAAAAGACGGAAAATTTGCAGAGTGACGCTGGCTATATTTTCAGTAATTTCAAAATTGTGTTTGATCGGTATTTCAATGCTGCATTTGGTTACATCCAAACTGGATTTAGCACAGTTCAGTTTTTTCCTATCGGTTTTGTTTATCCAAATTGAGGTAATGTTAATCCAGTTTAGTTTTTTATTCAATGGACAGCATCTTAAAAAACTTATGCACGATTTGGATGATATGTGCAAGATTTTTATTGGAAAAAATTC
The DNA here is from genome assembly GCA_034698905.1 of Xestoiulus laeticollis. Taxonomy (NCBI): domain Eukaryota; kingdom Metazoa; phylum Arthropoda; class Diplopoda; order Julida; family Julidae; genus Xestoiulus; species Xestoiulus laeticollis. The sequence goes on along the minus strand of JAQGCC010001680.1, from coordinate 5,559 downwards.
TCATCAATTTCGAATGTTTCTATTGGCAAAAAATGCTGCAATTGGAGTCTTTTTAGCACTATTTGCAAGTATTATTGCCATAAATTTGTATGGCGCGAAAGACACACTCGTTAACTCTATTTCACATTGGATAATTTCAAATCTTCTCGATAGCACTAGTACTAAGTATTATGTAAACAGATTCCTACTAGAAAAATCAGTGTATAATGCACTTGCGATTACGCTTTTTTCTCATATTTTCATTGTTTTATTCTATTTAAAAATCACTTTACTCGTTATTGAGTATTTTCGAAAACTTGAGAATTTCAGTTTACATGATTCAAAACCTAAAATAATTATCAATAGCGAATATGTCCCTGTTTGGAAGTCAACCATAACGTTTAATAACAGTCACCAAACCAGTTTATGGACGTTCCTAAAACTACATCAAATGCTGTGCATTTTGTTAAACTTAGTCGAAAAAACGTTCAAGCATTTTTTGCTACTCTGGACTATTTGTGAAATTACGTGTATTATATTTACTCTCCGGGCCATGAATTTTTACGAGTCGTTGGATGGACTTGGATCCGATTTGATGTGGCCAGTTGGATTATTTTGGTCTACTTTTATAAGCAAATATGTTTGTGCTTCACTTATAAATGAAAAGGTGAGTTTTGGAACATTTGGAATACGATACATATAAAACTAATTTATTTATGATGCTAATACATAATATTTCAAATTATTTCTTTATAATCACCTACAGATTTTTATTTCCATAAATGAGCTTACAGATTAATTACGGTTAATCCATATAATGTATACATGTACATCTAGTTATGATAAGAATATTTACGTTTATGAAGTTTGATGTATAAATGCATATATGAGCTTATGTATTTAATACAATACATTTTTATGGGACTTCTTTTTGCCACACCCTGTATATACATTCTACATGTATTTATTGCAGCATTAACCATTAAAAATACATGTAGCCTATCATTTGTGTGATGGCAACGGGCTTTCAATGTCTCAATTATAGGTTTATTGATTACAGTAGTATAACTCATAACTCATATATAGGCATACAGTAGAATACATTATATGATTAAACAGGATTCTTGTTTACGACATGTAATTAAAGTGTACATTATAGTACATTAAATAATAACAATATTGCACATTTATTTTCAGAAACTGCGAAATTCTAAACCTTGCTACTCCTTGCGTTAGATTACAATTTTTTTAATTAACAACATTCTAATGAAAGTATTTTTTATATTATAGGTGCTGCGCTCATTAGAGATGATCACAGAATCTGATGAAAATTTTCCAGACGACCGCCGAACCAACGACTTTAATTTGAGTTATTCATCTGTTGTAAGTGTGCCCAAATATCTGAACACATATTTGGATATACATGTACTTGTATAGTTTAATACGCTTTACATTAACTATGGCAATATCATATCCTTAATTTTCAATTTAAGTGAGCAGTGCTTTGCAAAGATGTAATACGGTATAATATGCAATTTGTTTGCGTTTTTTATTAGGCAGAAATAAAATGTCAATTGTACGTACAATATGTCAATGTGGATCCGCCATGCCTAACAGGATGGGGTCTATACGTACTTCGAAAGGGCATAATCCTAATGGTAAGTAAAGTATTCAACATGCACAAATGCTTTCGTTTTTAATGTACAATAAATATGTATCTCGTTTTTAGGCTGCTGGAAATGTGTTAACCTACGTTCTGGTCCTATACAACATCAGAGCTGGAAAATTCCCGACAACATCAATTGACACCAACAGCACAATTAATGGAAGTTCATGAGTTGGTCACATAGGCAAACATTATATTTGTGTAAAAACTAAAAACTTCAGTAACGGAATACAAATTCATGCAACTCAATTAAAAACAAACAGCGAGTTGTAATCTTTTTCAATTCACTATATGAGGTTTTATCTTAAAATAGATGGAAAAATTGGAAATTTTCGACCTTTCTTTCATATTCTAGTGGCATACTGGTAAAAAAATACTGATCAACACAAACTATAAAAATTCAATGCTTTCAATTAAAATTAAATTTCTGATAGCCTGTTTCTGTCAAAATCCTAAATCAAAATTTATATATTTATTTATTAAACCACTGAATTATAAAATTGCACAGCTATTTAATAAAATATCCATAATGAAGTATCTAACAATAAAACGCATTGCACCCACACTTAAAGTAATTTTTTAGAAACGTTTTAAACAAGGCTAAGATAAGATGATGTATATGCAAAATATGCATATATAATTATGTAAATACGGTATAGTACAAGCTCGTATACACATGTATTTAAAAAAAATGTCACTTAATGAATAATGAAAAATGTACTTCTCGTTTACTACACAACATATTTATGAAATAAATTCAGAAAATTGGACGCTTTATTTTCTGAAAAAGATTTCAAACATGATAGTATAGCATTGTACATGTAATGAGGTAAATCACTTAAGTTTAGTTTGAAATATTGCAAAGTGAATATGCAGCCTGTTGACATTAAACACACAACATGTTAAAATGATGAAGTTTCTGTTTTAGTAACAAGATAATAAGAAGCCAACGGTCAAAGTAATATGTTTTTTCATAAAATTCAAAAATTTCCTCTTTGATTAGGCTTCTAAAGCAAATGCATCAAGATAAATTAGCTTATCCCTTTTTTAAATTACAGCCTAATTACCTATATAGAACAGCCTGTCTTCAATTTAATATCTTTATTTCAATAAGCTGGTTGATGATGGAATTAGCAAACAAAATGCATGATATTAACACAATACAAACATAATTTTATCTCAATCGATATACAGAAGTTGAAATATCCTTAAGTGGCAACTAATTCCTACAGGACTAGCTTGAAGTGTTGCATACAATTGCATACACCTCAATTGATCTCCCACACAAGTTACATATAATTAATATAATGGAATCAAGGTAAACATATGAAACGATATTAAGATCGAGTTTGTTGTGCAATTGTGTAGTAGTTTTCTTTCACATTCGTAGTTATACAAATTCAAACTGAAACGGCAGCAGGTATTAATGTCTGGTAAAACCATGGAGATCAAGAAGTCAGAAATGCAAGAAACATGTCGTTTTCGTTATTCGGAATGTTTCAAAACCTTCAAACCAATTTTTTTTGTTTTATTTTTGTGTGGCATCAATATTAGCGACTGCGGACATTCTACATATTTACGTCTTGCTTACATCTTCGTGGTCCGATTTATTATTGTCATATCACAAATATGTTGCTGCTTTTCCATCATCCTGATAATTTACCTAAAGATCCATTCCTTTGGCATGGCAAGTTTTCACATAACTGCTGTTTTAATAGTGTTGCAGGTGTTGTTCGTGTACATGGTAGTCACTTTGAAAAGGAAGAAAATTGAGGTATTCTTCGTGGATTTTTGTTTAATCAGTAGTGAAATAATGGGAAATGAACGACAAGTGTTCAAAAGCAGCAGAAGAATCATAAAAGGTTCTGTTATGCTGATCGTAATTAGTTTTTTCCTTTTAACTTGGATAGCTTATAGACACTCGAAAGCTCAAGATGGTTTGTCAACCGACAAAAATGAGACTTACAATATCAGCTGCAATTTCGAGCATGACATGGAAACAAAAGATGTCATACTATACACCATCGTTGTGTTTTCAACATGCTTTCATGTGATGTTTGTCCTTTGGTATCTCAACATCTGTTTCATCATCATAAAATGTTTTCACAGCCTCACAAACCATCATTTGGAGGGTAGCAAAGATTTGCTTGCATATCAGAGTAGTGCTTTCAATTTATCCTCCGAATTACTGACCAAAAAAATGTTGAAATTTCATTGCAAGCTTTGCTTCTTGATCCAGACTATGAATTCCATTTTTAAAGAAATTCTTGCCATTTGGAATTTTTCGGAAGTTACTATTGTAATCTTCACCATAAGGGCCATGAATCTAAACATGCCCGACTCAACAAATTACTTTGACTATAATCTTGTGGTATCCATTGCCATCTTCTTGGTAGCGTTTATTCTCCAGACCATTGCAGGATCATTTATCAACAAGCAGGTAAGAAAAAACAATGACCACAAACATGCACCAAAAATAATTTTGTATTTTTTGATTTATTAAATTTATTGTATAAAAATATAACATTGTTGATGTCAATTTATCTTAAACACCTCCCCATGTAAACAATTGTCAAACTTCTTCAAACCCTCTCCCTAATTTTGTTGACATAATTTATGGACGGCCTCTATGTACATTACATGCACAATATTAAAAATGATAATTAAGTTTCGTTAAACCATACTTTACTGAATTAGAACTTTACACTATTAACATTTTTGCAATGCAATTTGTATACAATAACATTTACTGTATGTAGGATATTCATTACATGTATATTTTAAGGTCATGGATTCACTGAAAATCATTACTACTGTGGAGCAATTTGCGATCAGTGAATTTTGGTCAATGGATCAGCGTTTGGCATTCATTTCTAAGGTACTAAAAGTTTACTTATAGTTTTATTAATAATAACTGGCATGGAAACAGTATTTTAATTTGGAACATCAATAAAATTATTAAATGTTTAGCTTTCTAACAATTTAATTTATGTTGATCAGATTTAGAAAAAGAATATGAATTTGGGGTGATATTGAAATGCACACCACATGTAGATTATATACTGTAAAAGGGTCTTGATTTCTAAAGTGACAAACATATTTACATGTACGTGTTTGATTTAATTACTTATTTCATTAATAATTGCTATGTAATATGAACATGTAGATCGAGACGACATCTCAACTTTACACGTCATATATTGCTGTGGATCCACCGGGATTAACTGGATGGGGACTTTATGTGGTCAAAAAAAGCTGTATTTTGAATGTAAGTAATATCACAATAAAACGAAATGTTTTGAGTGTTTGAGAAGACAAAAAACAAGCATTTTTGCTCAACAGTGCAATATGTAAATAGCACTTTCACTGCAAGATTTTCGTGTTTATTTTCTTAATCTGGGGATCAGTAGGTGCAACTAAAATAGGCGGGAAAACAAAAATGTAAATAAGGAATAGACCTCTTGAAATGTTATGTACATTTTTAAATTTTCACCTTTTATACTGTACATTGCAGGCAGCCGCAAATATCCTAACCCATGTGTTGGTTCTTTATGGTATTCAAGATCGTTCCAATCTCCCCACTGATGACATCACCATGGAGCTACAATGATAGAATTTTAGTGTAGTTAGGGGATTTCTTGGAAATTTTTTTGCATACAGTACCTACACCTATATCTACTGTATATATCTATACAACAACGTCCAATTTTAAGCGATTTTCAATACTTTACCGGCTCCATATACATTTACATGTAAAAGCCAAGCATATATTCCTATATTTATCATGTTTTTAAAAAAATATGTTTGATAGTAAAAACTTTCATTACTATTGTAGAATAAATCGTCTGCCAGGGTACATTTATACAAGTATAGCAATTTTATTTTAACGCCTGAAAAAAGAATGTTTTACTTAA
>JAQGCC010001679.1:0-22074 GCA_034698905.1 Xestoiulus laeticollis | reverse complement strand
AGAGTCAACCGCATGACGACGATTACATACGACCGGCATCCCGTGTCTCAATGTTGGTCCATCCGGGAGGTCCAGAGACTCTCCAAGGTGGACACTTGTCCAGGAATCCTAGCCAAAAATCTAATCATAATCCTTCTTCTGAAAATCCCCAGCACGATAAGCCAAATTCGTCAAGCGTTGATGTGGCTCCTCGGGATCCTCGGGATCCGGAGACCTCGGCAAACAAGCCACCAAATCCACTGCAGAAATCTGTTCAAGATACTCCAAATGTTAAACCCCCAGCTGCTAGACCACCACCCGATAACTCTAAACGCGGCAAGAAGATATAAAACCTTTTTTGTTTTGTTAATAGGTGGATGTCTCACGTCGAATTTTTAAGTTCGCACTCGTTGAAATTTATGGCTTGAAATATATTTGCATTTTTCTGTAGCTTTTTGGATAAATGCCGATTAGCGAACGATGACTAATTTACAAATTTGTTAACTTTTAACAGATTTTTAGTTTCCGTTCACCCAAATCGGATGAATCGTTACCAAACATTATTATTTTTAGTTATCGGAAGTAGTTTATCAAATCGTAAATTCACTTTATTATCTAAAACAATTGTTAATACAGTATTTCGTTTCAAATCTCAATTTGAAAACAGGGCCACAGACATATATTTTAAGCGGCTGTTTTTCGATGTTTCAGAACTATTTTTATAAGACTGTAAATTTTTAAATCGGATTTTGTGGCTACTGTTGAAAAAATGTGAACATTATTTTCTAGGTTCAGATAAACGAATTAAGTTTAAAATATAGTTATTTTATAATGCAAATATTAGTAAAACATTAATTATGTAATTTTTCATCTTCAACTAGTGACCTGGAAAAGAATTTACATATTATTTTAAATTATTGAATATTTATTTCAGATCCATATTTACCCGTGTTTTACACTACGCTTGCCATACAATAATTATTTCTTTTTAAACTGATTTTATTTTGACATTTTCCACCAGCCTAGTTCCTCACATTCCGTGCCTTACTTGTTAAATATTTTATTAGGATATGAAGAAATCTGTGATCCGAAGTGTAAAATAACATTATATGTTGTAAACCGTACAATTTAGCGTAGTAACCTATCATATAGGCATCTGTATCTCTTTAAAATGTAATTTTCTGGTTGTAAAATGCAAATTTAAAATGGTTGTTATTTACAATACCGGAATCTGGGTTTTAATTTAAGTGTAATTCTGGTTAGTTTTAAACGTGTTTAATTTTAAGCGTAAATTTGGCTGCGCGGAAGCAAATACATTAACGAAGATACAAGACAAATTCAATTTTTGAAAACCATTTATTACATATTTGAAAAATTCAACAAAATATGCCGTATGAAGGTAGCTTATAAAAACTTGGGGGGGAGGGAAAAAAATATCAACACCCCTAACAAAAAATATCTTATAGTTTAATGACACAAATGTCTGGTCGTAGTTTATTAAAATTACATTTCAAATTAGAACCGACTAAAAATATTGCATAGAATTAAAAAACGTATTCTGCTGAATTTATGGAATAATAATCCATGCTTAGTTTTTATTTAGCTTTCTCTTATCAAATCTAATTAAGCTTATTCCGAATTATTAATTTAAGATCTACATGTATGTCCATTTTTAAAATGTAAATTTAGTTTCAAAATCAACATTTTAAAAATTTCGATAAGCATTTTTGATCAGAAATTTTTAAAGCTTTATTGGCTCAATAAATTTTCTTCAATTAAATATTCTTACTTTAATAGACATTAATTTCATAAGCTCATTTAATAAACCTTAATTTCATCGCTTTATATGATCCCAAACTAAATAAATACAAAGTTATGGTCCTATGCATCAAAATTTATGAAGTAGACAAATTTAATTGACTTTATTTTGAAAAACTGTTTTATTAATTTCATAGAGAAGTTTGAATTTAAGTACTATAAGCAGAAATTGGAGGGGAAAAAAAACTTCTTAAACAGGGTGATCGTAAAATGATTATTTCGACAAATAGTCATTTTACAGTAGAAGTCTCGGATTAAGTTTTATATCTTCAAATTCTGATAAAATTCTCTCATCAAAATCTGAATAAATTCCTCTGCTTATCTTTTAAAGTCACCCTGAATAGTTGGCTACCCTCGTTAAGTCGACTAGAACATATCACTAAGAAAATATTTCAAAATTTCAACAAAGAATTGATTTTCTGAGTAAATGAGCCCTTTGTGCAAACCTCTTTAATATGGGGTATTTACAATGACATCCTGAGCGCCTTTTTCTGGCTAATTTGACTAGCTTTACCTTAAAATGTCCATACCATACCCCATAACCGAACTCGAAGATTTATGGAAAATTATACGCAAATCTTAGGCTACTTTTAACCGAGAGATTTGTTCGGGATGTGACCACTTTTGTCTGAAATATCAATTTTTTTCTTCATTTATTTCCAAATAACTTTATTAAATTCTGCTGCCTGACAAAATGGTATAAACTTCTAATCGGACGATATCTAGATAACTTCATGAGTATTTGACGGTGGGAAAATAAATGATATCAACTATCGTTTGAATTATAACTTGTTTAAAGCCAAAAAAAAGCCTCAAAATATATTTTTTTAGAATTGTGAAGGCAATGTTTCACGAAAATACAGTGAAAAATTCAGGATTTTTAGGTAGGAAAATTACACCACGTGTTAATTTGAAATAGATATTTAAATTTAAGCTTAACATATTTGTCAGGGTGTCCAGTTATCAGGAAAATTGGGAAATTTACTTGAATTTATTACACTTCTGAAAATTGGGTGTCAGGATTATAATCTTGATTTTTAATACCTTGGAAAAGTTGGGAATTATGCTTGAAATTCTGTGTTAAATTGCAAGTTCATACTGTAATTTCAGGTTAGCACAGGAACATTTTTATCTATCGTAAAAATCCGATAGGCCTATATTTTTTAAACTTTTATCAAATAGTTTAGAAAAGTCATTTACAAAAAATACATTAAAGTCGGTTTTTGGAAAAATGGTAATAATTGATCTTGGGGTCCTTGAAAATTTACTGGACACCTTAAACACCAGTTCCTATTTTAATTTGTAGTTAGCATAAGAAAATTTCCAATAATCTGACAAATCCGATATAATTTTTTTTAACTTTTTCAAGTCATCTAAATATACATGAAACTCATTTTCAAAATTATATAAAGTAACTTTTTGAAAAAAATAGGTTGGGAATTTGAACCGGGAGAGAAGGTCCTTGAAAATTAAGAGATGAAAATTATGGAAAAATAGGCTGGGAATTATTGAAATCCTTGAATTTTTTATAACAATTTTACTGAACACCCCGTCGGTGGTTTTTCACCTTTTTGCTCAACAAAAAAAAATTAAAAATTGATACTTTTTTTATAGACAAAACTCTCACCATAATTTTTATGCGTATTTTCAAATTATTTTATTCGACCTTTGTTTCTTCCTCATAGTTTTCCCCATGATTTTTTGGGCAAGCTGCCTAGCTGAATCAGTTGACCACCCGAGCTAGCTTATCAGATAAATTGCAATTGATCTAAAATTGTAAAACAATTGTCTGCCCAGCTGGGAACCCATATCCAAAATTATGAAAAACATCGAAAGCTAAGCTGGACAGTGTCTCAGGTAATCCGTATCGAAGAACACTATAACGATAGTGATGTCGTCTCTAATCATGCGTACCATGTCCTGCGGTACACTGAGCATCTGCGACAGCATCGCATGATCGATTCCGTACTCGGTGCCTCCCAGCGCGCTTCGGATGAGGTGCGTAGCAGCGTTCGAATCGATGGGTTTGTGGTCCAACCCTTCCTTCCTGTGCGCGAGGATTTCGTGAATCTTCCCCAGAGTCAGCGGCTGCTGTCTTCCACCAGCGGGCAGTCGGAAGGGTTCGAGAGTCTGCCTTCCCCTCATGTATTCGCCCACGAGCTGCACCACTCTGGAGGGTGCGAGCTGTTCCCAGAGTCCGTCGGAGGCCAGCACCAGGAACTTGTCGCGCGGCAACAGGCGGTGGTGAAACACTTCGGGTTTTGCGGTTAGGTAAGGCGGCGTGTAGTAGTTGGAAGGCAAGGCTCTGTGTCCGTACACCGGCACCAGGAGACGTTTCTGCAGCGCGGAAGGCCACTTGTAGCGGAAATCTCCGAAGGCTCTGAGCGGTGCCAGTTCCCCCAGCAGCCGCTCCTGCTTCAGCACCGTGTCCGCCTCATTCTTCGGGTGTTCGCCCAGTACGCGCCGCACCTCATCCTCGTTGTCGAAAGCGTGGTCGCGGGTTATCCGCTTGGCAACCCACGCGTTCGACTCGCTGAGTGTGCCGATGATGGCGGCGCAGTCGCCCGTAGAAGCCACGTGAAGGTGAGCGCCGTCGACGTGGGCCACGCATGCCACTGCCCCGGAAGTGGCCACTTCTAAGGTCTGAGCGAAAAGCGACGGCGAGCCGCTGCTTCCGTTCTCGCACTCCTCCCACAGGTCGCGGTCCAGATGGGAAAACACTTCGGTCAGGTTATCCCGCATCTGGAACTCTCCGGTCGACGAGCCCCTCCGGATCAGTTTTGACACAAAGCCGTGGAAGCTACGCCGGTACAACTTGGTCAGCTCCGGAGAGAATCCGTCGTCGCCGCTCGGGTGGTACCACTCCAATAGCCGCACGTCCTCGTCGCCGTTCTTCAGCACGTTTTCCAACTCCTTCAGCATGTCCAGCGGCAGTAGAGATGCGGCGATGTACGGAAACAAGCGACGGGATATCACCTCGGCACATGCCGGACCCCCGTGTCCGTCAAAGACTCCGAACAGCAGCCCGGTGGTTTGTAGGCATCGCACTTCGGCGTGCCTATCCTCTATAGGGTTGTTGGAGGGTAGGAAGTTGGTGTCGAAGGCCCGGATAGAGTTCGGGGCCTGGAAATCGGCGCGGTTTTCGTTTACTCGTAAGATGGTGCACACCTAATTGTGGAAATGTAAAGTGAGGCAACGTGGACAAACTTTGTTCGATGCTACTTTATACAGTGTTATTAAGGTAATTTTTTAATGTCACAATGCCTGCCAAATCTCTAATTTACATTATTTGAACCTTATAGAGACAACTTATTGTCACTCACTAATCCAAACCCTAGTTTATAGTAAAATTACAAGCATGAAATTGTCTTGAAGCTTTTAATGTGAGAAACAGGATTAATAATTTTTCCTAAAATTTTAAGCAAGTCCCGTTTAATGATTGTTTATTATTTTAATTTGTAAAAATGTATTTTATAACACCACAACACCTATAGTGAATGCTACTACTTTATGTAAAGTGTTATAAAGGTAATTTTTTTTAATGCCAAAGCACCTACTACAATGGTAAAATTGCAAGCATAAAATTGTATAAGCTTATAACATTTTAAAATACAATAATCAATTTCAAATCCTAGCTGTTTGATGGATGCTATGGCTCTTGTTTATGATATTAACTACCCCCACATGGCATTTATTTTCTGACTTCATATAGGGAATTGAATTGATAAAAATATATTTTATAATTCCATAACCTCTACTATTAAAGCAAATTCTCTAGTTTAGCATAAAATTATATAAAAATATGCCAAAACAAAAAACAATTTGAAAAAAATTATTTGCATAACATTTGAATAAATAATCTACAGTCTGATCTTGAAAACTGGAACACGAAAGTGTGTAAACATTTAATTAAATGTCAAGGTTGCATAAGCATTCCTATGACCTAATCAAAATGAAATTACAGGGAAACAACCTCTAAATAAATGTTGAAATAGTATTTAACAATATGCAGAAAAAAATGCTAATGTTCCAGTGTGAATCTAAATTTAAATTTTTGCAAGATACACATGTAAGGAAATTGGTTTTGAATAGAAAAAAATGCAGTTTAAATTACCTGTTGTGGCGTCAGTTTGGGCGCGCCGAATCGACCTCGAACTTGCACGAAACGAAAGCAGCATTCTTGATTATTTTTACATTGAGAAAATACTGAATTTTTGAGGAAATTAACTTTTTCGCTTCTATTTAAAATACGTATTGCCATATTTTACAATGTCCTCTAGCTTTGCTACCAACTCTTGACTAACGACTTTTTGTCTTTTAAACACAGATTTCGTCACTCAAACGCATTCCAAGGTGACTTATCCCTCTCCAGAATGGAAAATTAAACTCGGAAAGTTGCATTTTTAATTCTAAACTACGAAATTGCACTGATTTATATTAAATAATGTGGATTTTAACCTTCGTACAGCGGCCATTCGAAAATTCTTGCAGACGAACTTTAGCAATGCTGTAATGTACACACGGGTTTTTAGTACCGCTTAATATCATTAGCGAATTTGAAAGCAAGCGATAAACTAGTCCTCGCAATTAAAGTATTTTAATATCAGTCTTATTGATTTTATATTGTTTTTATTTAAAGTTTTAATTATAGTTACTTAGCGATATGTTTTACAAAGTCTAAACATTGGATGCCGTATTTGATCACACTGCATGTTATTCCATAAACTTTTTCGTGGGATCTTGTTCTACATTTTACAGTTGCTGGTGGAGGTAAGATTATTTATTTATTATTTAATCAGATGATTTGTCAATTAAATTTGTGTTTTGACACTATAAATAAACGTAGATACAGACATGAATTTCAGTTCGTACTTGATAAGTTAGAGAAAAGTTTAATTTCATATGGAATGTGGGTCGAAAACTTTTGCATTCCATTGCCATGAGTTGCAATATGGCAGGGCCCTTGAGGTTATTATTTTAAATATGCAATTGTGCAACGTTTTTGTTTTCGCCATTGTGCATATAAAAGGTGTTAATAAAATAATATATACATATACATGTATTTTTAATGTTATACCGCATGGCATGATTTATAAAGTGTTATTAAAATACGTGCATGATTACAGAAATTTTTACCCTGATCAATTAATGATTTTTAATACACCGAGTTGATTTTTTTTTTCTAAATTAGTTTGCCATTTTTTTAAGAAAAAGTTTTTCAATATAGAAACCGAAAATCAATTTTTTAAAAAACCTTCAAGCTTAATATTAAAAAACTATCTCAGCTTTGGTGTATACGAAATCCCTGATCATAGGGCAATTTTTTGTGTGGGCGTGTTATCATTATGCATTTATAACCCATGTTCCATATTATCTCCGACAAATTAACATATGGTAGGTAAAGGGTTTGCACTTAAGTTCATCATCCCCTTAAATTGGTTATTCTGTGAAATTGTGAATCACTGAATTGTTAAATTGATTCTCGCTCAGTTTGCTTTAATTCAACTCAGTACCCTACAGCCATTTTTAGGAGAATGCGTCTGTCTATACATACCTATTGAGGCGGCACGCGCTCCGTCGCCAAAAAGCCCTTGGGCGGATTAGGGGATTAGTAAAGAGATTACTTACCTTTTCACACCCTATTAACGCCAAGAGGGCCAGAGCCAGATGCTGGCCAAGTCATCAGCGCCCCTCTTGATCTTTCCTCTCCTGATCCTTAATGGCTGCCAACGGTCCATCTAAAAATAAATAAGAGAATATTATATAACAAAGTGCCATTGTCCAAAGGGGCATGGCACTAGGGGAAATGTAAGAACATACATGTATGTATGTAAACTTATCTAATGGGGCACTTGTGACATTCTCCTAGGCTTGAGAGAGAGGAATTCCCGATGGACCGCCTAACTATCACTATAGGAAGGCTATCCCTCTTAGAATGATATATTGCGACCCTGGTAAAAATTCCATAGAAAACAATAGAGAAATTATATTGGTTTCAATCATTCTAATCATCCTATAATTTTTTTACTGGATTTCAGTTCAATCCAGTAAAAAAATTATTGGATGATTCTATGATCCTATTGCCAACAAAAGAACCTAATGTGCCAAATAACAATAAATGTTTTGGCCAGGAAATGTATGCGTGTGATATCTTTTGATAATTACATAATATGATGAATGCAATTGCAGTTTCGTCTGTCTAATAAGTAGCCTACCCCCTGATGGCGTATCAACCTCTAGCATTGCATTTTAGCCTCACCTTAACCCTTTAAGTACAATTGGGTCATTCTGGAAGAGCACATGATGTAATATGTAACATGTCAAATATGCAACATTAATGTTTGGAAATGTTTTCCGCACAAGCAAAAACGGATATGCTACTAAAAATGATTAAATAAATTAGAGTAGGCCTATATGCTAGTACATGTAGCCTATATTAACTGTAATACAAGGAAAATTACTGCACGAGCTATTTTTAAGTGCCACCACAATGAAAAGATCCTTTGTGTTGTCATTTTTAGGATAATGCTTTTAGGAGGATTCAGATTTTAAAAAAAGTTAAATGAAGAGAATGACACATAAACGCTACATTGTGCCGAAGCAGTTCATGCAATAAATAGTAAAAATTGTAAGCTATGTATTTGGCTAGCAGCATTTCATCGCAAAGGAATTAATTGGATGGTTTTTCTCGAGTCATGTTGTACCCTTAGGCGGGCAAAAATATTAAAAGATAATTTTTAAAATGTAGGTGCCCATTAAATTATTGGATGAAACCCCTCTCGGTCTATTTTTTATGCGAATTTGTCTTGAACCTTAGCTATAAGTCAAGAGTTAAATAGCTCTATTCATTGGATAATATCGTCCTGATTTGAGAATATAAATACCATCTTAATTTAATCTAGTGAGTATTTAATCCTGCTTACTTTACAAAAAAAAGAGAAATGCAAATTCGTGTAACAGAAATCAGAAACATTTGAATGTTTCCATGCACAACAACAAAATTGTGAAATGTGTTAACATAGTAATTTTTTCGTAAACAAGAATGGCAATTTTATTATAACTGGTCATTACTTTAAAATTGCCCATTGTTATTTGTCCGATAAGTGCTCACGACATTCTCACTATGTATGTCTTTTTTTCAACAATTTTATCACGTGAGATTCTGAGAGCACTAATTTTAGGTCAATTTGACGCCTTTCCAGCAGAATATAGACGATAAATTGCTGTCGTTAACAATTTCCTAGGTCAAGCAGTCAACAAAGCTCTCGATACGCTCATTGGTAAAACTAAAATCATACTGATGCATGTGGGTCATTCACCCTTTAGTTTGTCTACAAAAACGGCAAATGCAAGGCTAGCCTACTATCTGCAGGTTAAATCGATGCAAGCATCACCTTGATATGGTGGCGTTATCTTCCTGTTATATAACCTACATTTTTATCCTTTTTTATCCTGAAAGATGATTCATACCCAGTTACCTCAAGCAGGTGAATGCAGTGGCACGGATGACTTCCTGCTCCAACTTCCGTAAAGATGCTAATAGCATGATTTGTACGCCTAGGAATTTGTTTACAACTTTCTAAGGATATTCCACAGGTTTCTAATAGGATTTGCCACACGTTTCTAGGCTTTAAACTCTTGTAAAAGTTTGGGGATTTTATCAAGTGGGTGCCACTAAGTAAAAGACACCAGCAAAATGGTTTAAAAATCATTTCGCAGGAATAATTGTGTGGCTGACCCTATTTTTGTCATTTATAAACGGGCATTTTTTTCGAAGAAGTTGGCTTTTTCGGATATGTAAAAACCAAATCTCTTTTGAATTTTTTAGCTTTTCTGCCTCGAGTGAATACCTCCGGCTGACGCATTGTTGCTGCATCTGATGTTTTTTATCAGCTTCGACCTCGTTTTTGAGTTTTTTTCCAAAGCAGATTTAAAAAGTGAGATCACTTTGAGCTGGCTCGGATCATGAGAACTAGGGTAGTTTGAAAGCAGTGCAATTTTGTTAAACAGTTTTGTTTGGGATTCGGTGACGCAGTTTGTTTCGTGCCGCAGGAGGTTACGGCTAGAAAAGATAGAAAAAAAATGTTTTTTGCGAAGCTGCGTTTTGTGTGAAGGGTTGTCTATTTTGGTTTCTCTGTTGCTCGGGATATATTTAGATCTTTGGTGCGTTTTCAAGAACTCCACAGTCACTCTCTCACTCCTAGCTGTTTGCGTGAGTACGTTTTACTTGTGTGAATTATGACCATTTCTCTTATTGTCACGTCAGGTGTCTCCCCTTTTGTGTTGGATTTTGTGCCACTCTCGCACTGTCGCTCGTGTACTCGCTATTTCTTGGGAAAGTTCAGTTTAGCTAATGAGCCCTTGCTCTAACGATATTAATCAAAGGACATGGTTGCAGGTAAATGATGCACTAACTGCTGAACCAAACTGGAAACTGGCATGGCTAATTTTCCCCGTTTTAAAGTTGAGTGTCCTGAAGCTCGGTCACAATTTTTGATGTCTGCTCAAATTCAAATGTTCGGTTCTTTCTGTCTTGGAAAAAAATCAGTTCTTTCTGTTTTGTTAAAAATTTCCCAATGGAAGTTACGTAACTTTTTGTAAAATGTCCTCGTCAGAAGATTCAGAAATGGCCTCAGATCTTAAGTATGATGGGATGTGTTGGTCACCACATTAGTGGTTTTGTCAGGTCACAATATTGCAATAATGAGAGGAGTGCCTTAGAGTGCTACAATTGAACTCTCAAAAGCAGCTTGTGGTCACAAATACTTATTCACGGAAGGTCGAGTTGTTAAAATTATTAGCATAAAAATATTTTTCATAAAACTGGTGTTTATGTCTAGCAAGTCATGAAAGCTTTTGACTAGCAGGATGGCCACAGGTCAGTGAAGTCGGGGAAATGTCAGGGAAATGCAATCCCTGCACTCAAGTCTGCTATCTTGTTTTTTATGAAATATTTTTTATGTTTATGAGATTCTTCTTAAAATGAGATTTGGTTTCTTCTATAACTGAGTAAATTTGCTGTTATTGGCCATGTGTCCAACAGAGAGCCAAGTATAGCATAGTAAACGAGCAGCAGTTATGTTGAGGTTGATAAAACTTTTTTTTATTCTATTAAATGTTTGATAAAATCCAAAAACACCAAATAGTGTGCTTTTCTTATTCAAATTTACTTTCCATCCCTGGGAAACAATTTTGAGCCCTTATGGACTTAACAAAATCTAGTGCTTTGTCAAGCTTCTAATTGGAATTGATGTTATTTTTCATTATGACAAAAAAAATTATATTCATTAACGAGTAAGTTTTGGTCAGGAAATTTTGGATTAAGTCAAGGAAATTGAAAATTTTGTAGACATCCTAGACAAGGCCTACTTTTAATTGGCTGCCTATGGCGGAATTAGTCCTGGCCCCTTGTATGTAGGTCCCAATTTTTGTTAGTGCGGAACTCTCACGGCCTCAGCCCTTTGATTAACGTTGGATTTATGGCGGCTAGGGCTGTTCTAATTAGGTAGGCCCCTGTTTAGGGCAGCCTAGAACTCTCACGGCCTCAGCCCTTTGCTCAACATTTGCACTATTGGACACTTAGCTCCTAGATGCAAATACATTCGACCCCTGTTTTTTTATGGCCCCAGGATCTTCCATGAAATCAGCATTCCAGGTGGTATTATCTGCTCCAGATGTTGCTTCTTCACTTATTTTTCGAATCCCAGCATCTTCCCAGTATAAATAGAGGTCCCTTCCAGTAGAGACCCTCAGTCACTTCAGAAAGACATAGATGAACTAACCACAGAAGTGTCACCTATAATGCTGTCAGATGACCAGTGATCTATAGGGCTTACTTTACAGATTCAAATCGTGGGTCTAACAAGAGATCTGGTAAATTTTTGTAGGCTTTGGGAGGGTCAACCTTAAAGGTCAACCATGCTGCCATCGAAATCATCCAACAAGTCCATCCGGAAGCTGGAGCGACCGCGTCCGCTCAAATGGATGTCAGAAGGAAGAACTTCACCCACTCTTACGTCGGCAAACGAATGTGAGCAATCTCCACGTTTTTTTCCACTCGTGGGATGTTTAAATCAATTTTAAAATCAAAACTTTAAACTGTTGCAGTGGGAGATGAAGTCATATCAGATTTGGAAACCTTGATAAAACACCTGAACAATGCAAACATCGATAACTCGATCAATGGGAGCATTCTCAAAGTTTGCCTCGATCTCAAGAACTACGGCGGCATCCTGGAAAGCAGAAATACGGGTGAGTTTTTAAATTAAAACGACCTCTGACCACCGTTCCATAGATGTGACTCGTCATTCCAATGTCTCGAAATGGCTCTTTGGCCGATTTCAGTGCAGTTGGACCGCTACTTCAACATTCTTCGAAACGTGGCGCGGGACGAACGCATCGATACTGTGAGCCGCTTACACTTGCTCGAAATCATCGAATTGAGAGCTTCCGGCTGGAAGGGCAACGAAAACGTCGAAAATTACTATAAGAACAAACTGTTCGAAGCTCAGGTAAACGATAACCTTGTCCGTGCATCCCTCGCAGCGGTGTTAGCGATACTGGTAACTCAATTCTGCGTTTTTCTCGCCAACTTCTAGAGCATGGACAGAATTTCGAATTCTTCCGGTCCCATGTCGCCTCTGCCAACTTCTGCGTACATAATGCCGTTGCCGTCGGTCAACTCTGTAGCCAATAACGTCTCCATGCTTCCACTCATGACTGTCCCAAATCCTCCACCGCAACTCGCCAGCATTTTAACCCACGGAGAAGTTTTGAAATCGTCCGGGAAGTACACGAAACCCACCAAGTAAGCACATTCTCGAGCATCCCGACTTTCGTCCGCACTCTTCTTAAACACATTTAGTTTACTCACCACTTTTTGTTTTAGGATCCCAGCAAAAAATTACTTCAAAGACGAAATTGTGATAAGAAATTCCGACTCCGGAAAAGGTAAACAACAAATTTTTCTTTCAATCCCTCGCCCCTTTTTCCTTCAGATTTAACGGTGTTTATTAATTTACTGCGATTTCTCGAAGTGATGGGAATTAAAGGCCGCAGAGTGCACATGATCGAAGAGTTGAGTGGGACGATTGTGTCCTTTCAAAGAGGTATGCGACGCCGCATGCCTCTCTAGAGTGCGATTCGAAAATCTGTTTTTGCCGATACGAATCCCTCGTAACGCATTTTGGCATGACAACAAATCAGTGGCGTAGTTTACGTACCCACCGTTAAAATCCCTTATTTAATATTGCGAATCGAAGGGGGGGAGAAATTCAAAGAGATTTTTAATTTTCGTCCTTTTCTCCCGTTAAAATTTTAACACGATTTTAATAACGCGTAAAACGCTTCTCCGCCTCCTAGTTTTAAAGGGATTGTGGTAAATAGTTTGTAGTGCGACTGTGTCGATTGATGTTGATAATGACTAGTTGTTGATAGTTGCAGTAAGTATTAATCATAGTTTAATCATAAGCGTGATTTCTGTTATACTGGAAAACTTGGTTCGTGAAGCAGATTTTAATCGTAAAGATTTAAGATTGTGCTTAACGTCAGGATAAAATGTTTCTTAGATCGTTTAAGACTAGTTCTAATCTAATAACACGTAGTCGAGATGAGATGCTAAACGGCTTGCATTTTACGTCGCTTTTGTCTCACACTGCATGGCCTTTTGTTGTTTGCTATTGTTTTTTTTTTTGTCTGTTGCCGCTCTCCATCGGTGTCAATTTGTTTTTTTCCACAGTGGCGCAGGGAGCTAAAGACAGACTAGTACAAATTACTGGGCCCTCCGAAGATTCCATCGGGTAAAATACGTGTTTTACTTTAGAAAAACAAATGATTTACTCGAGGGTCGGAGATAAAACCGCCTCGTCTTTTGCGTTAGTCTTGAGATTAGGTTAATAATGCTCTAGTGCTTTTGGCTAATTTGTTTTGCATGCTTAGTTCGGGGAGTAGTGGCATAGTGTATAAGTAACAGAATTAAGGCAGTGATGCAATCCTGTAAAGTTATCTGAAAAGCTAAATGCTGCGTTACGAAATGATAGGCATCATGGCGAACTAAAATAGTGGATTTTCCAAATTTTTTGCCCATATATCAAAGAAATTTACACCGGTATTGGTTTGTCTAATTCTTTTAATTTAATTTCGACTTACATTCCACTAAGTAAATTTTACGGCATTTTTTTTTAAACGAACAGAGTAGTACGTGTAAATTACAGTCCATAGACTGCTTTTTTTATGTTTTAATGCATTTGCCGTTTTTCAGTCGTGCGAGGCAGCTTGTCGAGGACACCATTCGGCGAAACACATCTCCGATTAGGGTAACTTTATCTTCGTAAAGCGCCTTAAACATTCGGCTGCTCTCTGGCGTCCCAAATTGAGCGTGGCATTTTTTATTCCCGTAACAGGATAGGCCGAATCCCCTGCAATCGTCTGAATCTTCGACGAGCGTCAGAAACATAATTCAAAGATGCGAAAGTGAAATTCTCGGCCGACCGTCCCTGATGCACAGTTTGTCCATGAACGACGCTTCGATCGGCGAATATCAGTACACTGTTAATGTGGGCCACGGAACTCTCAAACTCTCCGGTAGCAGGCTAGACATCGTCAGGGTAAGCCGGTTTATACGACGTTCGGCTAGCATATGTCGTTACCAGTTAGATTTGAGTATGAGCTCCTTTTATTTAGACTGCGAAATTGGTTCTTGAAGAATATTTTGCTGGCGATGCCAAGCGGACATTACACGAGGTAAGGATGCTAATGGAACCTTGTACTAAATTTAAAAAATGCTGAAGCATCTTACGAGAATGCATTTTTTGGGTGTTTTTAAGTCTGTAGAAGATGAAGAATTCGCCGACTATGAAGATGATCAATCTACGAGCGACCTTCCCGAGCTAACTTCCGTCTACGCCCCGCAAGACGATCGCAGCAGGAACGCCCACAGTCCCACAAAGCCGGCGGCGGTGTGGAATGAACGAAACGGCCATCGTCTCAGCAAGTCGTCCCGAATCACGGGCCGGTGCCTCAGCCACGATTCGACCCCGGAATCAGACGAAGAATCCTACAAGAAGCCGCCTGTCGAAGACTACGAGGACGAAGACGATGACGACAGCGATGACAACCTCGAAGGAAAGGTGTACAAAGCGGCCACGGTGACAGAGTCCTACCCGATCAATGGGTCCAAGCTGGCGTACGTCTACACCAGGGATTTTCTTCTAGCGTGCGCAAAATCGCCATATTCACGATCCATCCCCAAAGACCTTCCCAAAATCATCCTGGAGTACACCTCCATTTTGAATAAGGTATGCCGTTTAAAATATCAGCTGCTCGTTTAGATATCTATCAGTGTTTTATTACTCGGTTTGAATAGGAAAGTTCGAAGGGATTAGAAGTTTGGGTCAGGGTTTGGCATGGGGACTGTTGCATCTAGTAGATATCAAGCAGATTGTAAATTACAGAGTTGAACGTTTTTCTTGTTTTTTTTTCCTAAACCGCTTTGCAATTCGGACTTGTGGTTTGTGAGTTTTTTTGTTATATTATGATGGCCGGTTTCACAAAATACGAATTCATTTTAATGAATGAAATGTCATTTACTGTTCAAACCTAAATGAAACACATTTTTCGTTATTAACAATCGAATTTAAACATGTTTCGACCATACAAAAATTCGTTTCTTATTACAGTGGAATTCGATTATGACGTTCGACAAAAAAAACCAATCGTACAGAATAGTAATTAAGCGGTTTTGGTACAGGTAAATTTGATGGAAATGGAGAAGGAAATGGAAAAAGCATAATATACCAATAATATATTGTGAAAAAACAATTGTTCAATAAAATATAGAAATGTAATTATTGAATTTGACTTGAATTTAATTCAAAATGCAAACATTTTATGCTTTTTGAAAGTTAATGTTTTGTTAGTAAAATGAATAAAACAATTATATTGATTTCAAATAAAAATACAACATAACTTGTTCACAACAAGTTCGTAAATAATTTAGTCCTTACATTACGTGTTAGAAAATGGGGAAAGCATTTTGTTTCGGAATTGGAGCGCTATGTCTGGATTATCGTTAAATCCAACAATGTAGTATCCGAACAAAATTACTGTACTTAAGATTGGACCAACCGAACATATTACTCGGAGTCGTCATACCCGGAGTAACGCTATATCCGGCATCATTATAAGCGAATTCCACTATATGTCGAAGGAATATTAAGATCAAAATTAACACTTGCTGAAATCGGCCACACTCGTAATCGTCACTCGAATTTTAACTATAATTTCTCTTCGCAAACTCAGAATCCAGAATTCTTTGATCCCGTCGCCTACGTCAAGAGCGTGTCGTCCAACCCTTTCTCGGTCAACGGAAACATCCTGAACCACAGATCCGGGTCGTGGGGAAGCCAGGACGCGGAGGACGAGGACCCGCAAGTTTCGTGAGTCGAAGCGTAAGCAGCCGTTGCGATTTCTCGGTATCGGACTTTTGTCCGAACCCAGGAGCGCTTGCCCACACTAAGTGTTTCGATTTCTGCCAAATGAGCAAATTTTTAGTTGCTGGCGCATTTCTTTTTAATTCGAGTACACATTTAGTCTGGTTTCCACCTCCGGGTAGCTAGTTCGTCGCTTTTTGTCGCTGATGAGTTGGAGTTTTCAAATTTCTGGATTGCTAGTTTGAAAGTTGTTCGGCCAAATCTTGCTTTGCGGATGCTAGGTATCCATTTGGTATTTTAGTTAGTACCAAAAATATCGAAACCAAATTTTATTAACCGGAATTAGTGTTTTTATAGATTCCGAGCCTCATGCGTTTGTCCTCAGAATGATGGATAAAATGATTTTTAAGCTGCAGATTATCGCTTGCGCGTAAAAATGCTGCACTGAAAGATTTTATATTTGTGGTCGGAGAACGTGGTTTTTCCGACTCGTCGTAAAATAAGTTTTTAGCTTCATCGCTATATTTGAAACGTCATCTTATCAGATGCAGAAACTGATGAACAAAATCCTAAACCAAAAGCCAAATCCCAGTGGAAACCAAAAAAATAAAAAATAACCCTGTGATCAGATATTTAAAAGTGCAGCAAATGCCAACGAAATTTAGATATATTGTTATTTTGAATGTTTTAATGCTTATAGTTTTTTATTATTTCATTCGCAGCGTATTTAATTTGATATTTATGACGTACTCATTCAGGTTCCCGTTTTGTTTTCTATAAAAAAAAACATGCTTAAATGATTAGCAAATAATTTCAATTACAGAAACTGGAAACAGTGTAGGCTTCAAGATTTGGAATGTATAAACTATAATTTGTTATCACGAGGAAAAATTCTTTTAAAATTAGATTTAGATTGTGCAATTTTGAACCTTACGAAATCGCTTTACGAGCAACAACGATTTTCACAATTTGAACCCGTTTGAATTGTAGTGGGAGGGAACCTCGCAATACAAGAAAAAGCAATAATCCAAAGCATAAATATATACTAATATTTTTTTTTCTTCTAATATTTTATAGCAAATTCTGCTTTATATTTATATATACAAGTAATTGTTTTATCGTTTGTTATTTTGAAAGTTTCATGTTTTATACCTTCGTTAATTTAATGTGCCACTTGCTGAAGAAAGTAAGCGTTTTATTTTAGTTGTGCGTAATGTAAATTTGAAGAAAACTGAAGTAGTTTGTCACTTTATTTTTGTTGGTTATCTTTAGCTATCGAGAGTAGGTACTGAAAGATTAGTGGGTTACGCACCTGCCTTTCGATCCCAGTGTGCGGGGAGGTTGGTGGGAATTTTTCCGAAGTATTATAGACCCTTCGAGGGGCAGCTCTTTCGAACGGGAGTTTAAACCGAGGTTCCGTGTAGTCTCCACTCGTATGCAACATTTTTAAGTAGACCCCTTTCCCTGGCGTTGGTGTTTAGCCCTCGTGTGCAGCATTAATCCAACGTTAAAAAGCCATAAACAAAAAATTGGTCTGAAAGTTGCTCATTTTTAATTTATTGTCGATAAATATACAATAGTCAATATTAAATACTAGACACGTGCAATGCAAGAAGGCCGTCGAGAATAGCAATATAAATGCATCTTGTCAACAACTCCGGTCTCGTAACAAGAAAAGCAAATGCTAAATTGCCCCGCATTCGCGAGACCTATGCTAATCGAAATGCATTTAAATAATACAAGAATATATATATATATATATAATTTTCTCATAAATCCCATGTAATAACAACGGTATAACTTACAATCGGGATGCTGTATTTACTTAAAAATTTAATAGCACCATTTAGTTTCCCGCACTGAGCAATTTGATATTAAAATTATTTCAAATTTTTCCGAGGGTATAACCGAAGAATTTTGCTTGCCTATGCCAGATTTATTTTTCTGTAACAAACCGAAAAATAAATCTGGCTCATTCTGACGAAGTCATGTTGGTTGGTTCTCAGATTTGAAACAATTTTTTGGCGATGCTTATTATAATAATACAAAATTGGGTTATCACAGTACGCATCGGTGTTTAATAAACTAATTAGGCCCTAGCGCAAGTCGAAAAAAATTACCACTAATATGGTTTGTTACGAAATTCACGATTGCAGATTTTTTGGGGGAATTCCACGATTTTTATTTGGGTTTTGTTGCGAGTAAAAATAACTCGTCTCTAGTTTTGCGATTACTATTTTTGAGAACATCTGGGGGTTTCCAGGAAACAATTGGATTGAAGATGGACCACAAGTTGTTGATTGCAGTGTTTAAATTTACTTTAACGATTCCCAACACCAATGTGGGTGTCTAGTATTACATGTTACTTGCGGATGCGATTAGTAAGTGTAACATTTTGATTTTGGCCCTCCTCCTTTTTCCGTGTCGTTTATAATCTCGTCTCGCTTTTTTTTAGTTCGTGTCTCAATAGAGACAAATTAACCTTTCGTTCATATTCAGCCTAACGGAGACCGTTTTTCAGCTGGTTTCCCTCACTGGGTTGGAATTGGACCGCGAAAGACTGGTGCCGCCGCAACACTTGTTTCCGCGTGATTCGTGTTCCGGAGACACTCCGAGTCGCACTGCTTTCTCGTTGTTCTCGCCACTCTTCTTCGCATCTAATCGAAAACCTGTTCGTGGGGAAACGATCGATTAAAGCAACGTCATGATGAGTGGCTAAAGAAAGCGTATTCAGGGTTTTTGGATCTCAAGACGAATCAAGGTTATATCTAGTCTTAAGTGTTTTTTTTCCAAAAATCAAATACAGCCTTAACTTTGAAATAAAATTTACACTTAAAATTATTCGTAAACTTGAAAGTCGATATCGTAAAAATACAAGAAAAAAACTTATTCATTTTTCAAAATGATTGTTTAAATTTTAAGTAATTATAGCGAGATTATTTTATACACTAAAGAGCCCAGTTTTATCGATTATTACAAGTGGTTGAAATGCGATAATCGGTGAAGCTAGATCATGCGTTATTTTGCTCTTTCAAGCGTGTTTAAATAAAATTTCTTACTCACAGATTTCTCGAAAAAGATTGATAATA
The DNA here is from genome assembly GCA_034698905.1 of Xestoiulus laeticollis. Taxonomy (NCBI): domain Eukaryota; kingdom Metazoa; phylum Arthropoda; class Diplopoda; order Julida; family Julidae; genus Xestoiulus; species Xestoiulus laeticollis. The sequence continues at coordinate 2,759 of JAQGCC010001679.1, read as the reverse complement.
TTATGAGCAGTTTTGGCGCTTGTCTCCATAAAGATGGCATTCATGGATTCTGCGTAAATCTGAGCGTCTACGGAATATAAAACAATCGTAAGTATTGAGCATTTGCTAATCTCGGTATTAACGAAAACTAATAACTATTACGGTACCTTTCAAAGAGACTTCACGGCGCTCTTCTAAATCACATTTGTTGCCCGCGATCGCCAGAATGATGTTCTGCGAGCCGTGCATGTTCAGTTCCCGAACCCAGCTTTTTACGGACTGGAACGATTGCTGCAATTTGCGGCACAGATAATGTTAAATTTCAAATCTGTCATTTTTAGAGGACTCCTGTGTATGTTACGTGAACTCACCTCTTGCGTGACATCGTACACTATGATAGCTGCCCCAGCCCCACGATAGTACATTGGCGCGAGAGCCCGATACTAAATAAACAAAAAAGTGAAATCGTTATACGCATGCATCTTTTCCGGGTTTCTGTACTCGAGAACATTTCATTCACTTCACCCGTTCTTGTCCCGCAGTATCCCATATCTGAAATTTGAACGTCCGGCTGTCATGAATTAAGGTTTTGGTCATAAAAGAGGCCCTGAAAAAAAAACCATTTAGTTAGCAAATTAAGTAGGCCTATTACTAATAAAGCAATTGTATGAACTTTATTTTGGCTAATAATAAACACATGAAAAATTTGATTAGTTCATTGTGGGAAATAATTAAAGACTTATTTTGCCATACTTTATTCTAGCAGATTGCCAAGTTTTGAGAATGATTTCCTCATCAATCGTGCAAATGCTTGTTTTTGGCAAACTATTTACTTCGGTAAGTTTTGTCAACTTCGATACTAATTACCATGCACAGTAGTCTGTAAACGGCATACTATTTATTATTGTCATTATTGCCAATTTTAAGCGATGCAGAACAAAATTAATTGACTATAGTATTATATCGACATTTCCTAAAATAATGACCCAAATAAGAAGCTTGTCTTTTGCGATTTAGTGTGATGAATGAAAATTCCTATATTAAGACCTTGTAAATACTCTTTCGAATATTTCGAAAACCCTGTTCAATCCTGTTTCGACCACCCCGAACGTAGATTGCATCAACAGAACGATAAACTTACAGTAATTTTTAATTACATAGTGGTTTTAGCTTTTAATTTCGGTTAAGTGGATTGTCATTACCGTATTTACCCGTGAAGTGACCCCACTCAAATTTTAAAGACATTTTCGGGATTAACTCTACAATTAATATTTTTCTCCACCCAATGTTCGGTAAAACGATTAATTATATACAATATCGAGCGCGATCGATCGAACACATAGAAAAAATACATTCTATCGGTAAAATGATAATGTTTATCATGCCGCTAATAGCTAGTTATTTGCCTTACAGTACATAAACATTAATTTATAAGGAGGTGGGGGGTGTAATTTAAAAGAGCCCCTATTGACACTTATTGTTCTGGAAATGGTTATTTTTCATCGCATTCCAAACAGATTTATTAAATGACAACACTTGATTCTGAGAATTCAAAGATTTAATTGGGAAACGTGTTTCTTCAGAATACGGTCAAGATATTTTTCTTAAGGGATGTGGAAAGTTAACAAATCGAATTTCTTTCAGGGATATACTTTTAATTGACACACCCTGTAGTACTAAAGTGGAGATTTTTGTATATATTGTAAATGATGAGGGGAGGGGGCATACAGTTTATAAGATGACATATTAATTAAGGACAGTCATATAAAGATGATCTTTCGTGTAATTGGTAAAAAAGGGGTGGTATACAGTATTTTTAGTTCACCTATTCAGGACATTCATATACAGAGTATAAAATCGACATTTCCTGTAGATAAAGTCCTCCAAACTTTCCTAAAGACATCATTAATTCTCCCAAGAGTGTCTATTCAACATCTAGTCTTTGTTTACTTATTAATTTATCACTATAATTTGCTAATATAATCTATGTTGACAGTGTCGTTTACAAAAGTATATTTAAGAAGTCAAGGTTAAATTTGTTTCAGACAGCCTGTGGGAGCAAAGGGTTAAAAATCGATGTGAGAAACTCATAAATACCCAATCGTGCTTTCCAAGTTAGGATTGAAGGTGTCATGAACGAATCTTTGCACCAAACTCGATTTCCCCACTCCGGAGTCCTTAAAAAAATAGCGAAGAATTTTCAAAGTTCGTTTCAAAAAATCCAACGCACAATATTAAATATGAGATGGTAAAAAAAACTGGCAAGTGCCACTCACCCCAATTAAACATAGTTTCACTTCGGTCACAGCCATTTTTCAGTGACCCCCTCGAGCGAATTTACCTAACCTAAGTTGACGTACGAAAAATGCACAGCTTTCGCAACCATTCCCCGCCAATTCCTCTACAGCTAATAATCATTCCCAGAAAGAGATTTCGATCTTAATCCTACTAATCATCGTCAATTATGCACTTTTTTCCGTACGTCCTTTTTGCACAACTCCTCTCGAACTGAGGTCACGACGGAAATGCTGCCCACTTCACTACAACGGGGTTACGTCATTTCCGCCCTCGTTTCGTTTTGCACCCCAGTGTGTCTTGAGGGCCGTTCGAAAAATAGTCCTCGAAAGAGGGGTAAAGGGCAATTCCAAAGCGATTGTACCCATTCCTTTGAAGACGTTCTTTTTGAATGACCCTTGTTCATTCTAATGCCGTATTCACACCTAACGGAGATCTGAATCACGCATGCGCACTAAGGCTGTCTAAGCCCCTAGGGCATCCCA
>JAQGCC010001678.1:0-22079 GCA_034698905.1 Xestoiulus laeticollis | reverse complement strand
TCTTGAAATGTACATATATGTTATACGGTGTATACTCTTCGAGTGTTATATGAATTAAATAAATAAATAAATAAATAAATATGCTGCGAAGTCGCCATACCACCACATGCTCACCATCTTGCCTTAGGCCGGGAGCATGTGGCGATATGGCAACCTTGGAGCATGTGACATATTGCACGAAGCGATTATATTAATGCACTCGATCGCCTTGTACAACATGGCATCGCCATCAAGTCGCCATATCACCACATGCTCATGCAATATCTTGGCAGGCATCTTGCCTAATTAGACCGGGTGTCCTTCAAGATGGTGAGCATATGGCGATATGGAGACTTGGCGGCATGTGACACATTGTACGAGGCGATTATATTAATTTTATGTAATGTACTTGCCTTGTGCAACATGGCATCACCATTAAGTCGTCATATCACCACATGCTCACCATCTTGGTGGACACCCTGTCTTATAGAGGTACCATATGGTATACCATAGGATATATATATCCTATGGTAATAAATCCTCCCAAAGCAGGTTGCCCACCCTGATGGTGTCCATGTGGTGAGATGGCGACTTTGATGTATGCTGCGTGTTGCACGAGAAGAGGACATGCAAATTAATAGGATCGTCTCGTGCAACGAACCATGCGCCGCAAAGACGCCATATCACCACATGCCCACCATGATGGAAAGCATCCTAAAAATTTGCATGTATACCCGCCTCATCCAAAATCCATACGCACCACTGTCGCCATAACGCCACATGCTGGCCATCTTGGTGGGTACCCTGCTTAAAGTTGCTCAACTCTCCACGCCATACGTGTAATTTTGCTTTTATCCCGAAGTATTTCATTCCATCTCCCCCCTTTTCCGTTTTCTTTCTGAACCACGTGTTAAGTGTGGAGGTACACTAGCGTAGATGCATTAAACAATCAGCCTTCCCAGCACCTAAAATTGATTGTTTGGAAATACGGGAAAGTGTAGCGCACCACTTAACTCATCAATTATAAATCTGACTAACGGAGACACTGGCCAAATGCGTTGTGAAGTGAATGCACTGCCCTGGGAGACTAGGGATAAAAGGAGTGGGGAAATGGCAACCAAGCTGGGAGAAGGAAAAATGCATGCACACAAAAAAAAAAATACAAAACGTTCAAAAACTACAAAAAAATCTAGTATAAATTTCAGCGGATAGACATAGAATCAATAACTCCTATGTGTAAAGTACAATGCAATACAATGATAGCCCAATTCAGGATATTTTATTAACGTTTCACTTTTTTTGTAATTTCACAGTTTTATTGGTTGATTAATAGTTCTTAAAAGCAATTCCTAAATTTGAAAAATGCACGTTATGCTACTAAATGCTACATGTATTTTAAGCAAAGAGTGTTCAAAGCTAATCAACTCCAATTAATAATTACAAACCATAAATGGGTGCAAGATAAAATTTAGTTAATATTGAGACATTATATTTTTGTTCCTCTTTTGTTTGTACAATTACAAACAAGTGCATATTTATACTAGTATTTATATACATGAGCATATAAATACTTAGTGATTGATGATTATTATAATAACCCTATTTCGCATCATTTGTATCAATTAAGAACAAATGAGCATTAAGCTAAATATATACATGTACATGTTTTTACTTAGAATTATTGTCATTGTGTTAATTTTCAATGCAATATAAACGACTACAAAAAGTTCCAAGATGGTTCCATGTGAGTTCTCAAAAATATTAGCAATATTAACTAGCAATTCGTTCTCTATGGAATATATGGCTGGAAAATGCACTACAAAATGTATATTTTGAAATGGGACGCAAAATGGCGACTTCCCTAGATACCGAGTTTTTCCCGCTCACTTCACCTGCCCATTATCCCCCAAGTATAGTACATATTAACCCCTCTTTTTCCCCATCCACATTCACCTCCCTTCAATTTTCTCTCGTTTCCTGTTTCTCCATTGTAAACGTCCGATCAACAAACAAAATGGCTAATTGTTAGTCTTGCATTTTCACAACGGTTTGTGAGGGGGTAAGGGCACAGGAGGGAGTAAAAAGGAAGGGGACGAGAAAACGTCACGCGAGATATTATTTTTTCTTCTGCATAAACACGCAACTGGATTCTTTTTGTGCGATCGAGAATTAGTGTTGCTTTATGAGCGACCCTAATTGAGAAGTGTGCTAGGCCAATGACGATACATTGGAACCAATGTTGGAAACGGTGACGTCCAATAATGACAAAAATCAAAATAAAAGCGAAAATATAATAATGTACATTAAAAAATTTCATCTAGCATCCTACTCCTGAAATGTCAAGCTAGCCCTAACTACCCCTGGGACTTAATTACACCACTTGTCCACAGATGGCGCTGTATCATTAATGCCATAAAACGCCATCTATAGAACAGAAACCAAAACTAACAGTACACAGTGAAATTATTTCAATATCACACTGAATGTGACTTAACTTTTTTGCTTCAAATCCAACTCAAATATATGCAATTCAAGATACAGTAGAACCTGTCTAAAATACTACTCTTGGGACCATGGAAACATTATTTTAGACAGGTTCATATATTTTTAGTACAGTGTATACAGCTGCAAAATAGGGAATTTCCTCATTTTTTCAATCATTGCACGTGTGTACATGTATAGATGAGTTTAATAGATATCAAAAGTAAAGTTTAATTACCCTGCATCTCAATGTTATTTTTGTTTCCATGTTTGACGTTTTTGATTCTATACATATTTTGCAGTTCCATTATTGATATTCCCTTAAAATATCATTAGTACCAATACAAATTACTTCATGGAGGTTTATATTATTTTATACATGGATCCCAAAGTCGGGACCAGTACATTTTAATATTTTAGAGAGAATATTATTTTACACAGGATTAGTTTAGACAAGTTTTACTGTAACTAGAATTACAGTTGATCCTCCATGTATTTTCCTCACATTAGTGTTTTAAAAAGCCCACTGTTGGGTTGGACCACAAATGGCGGACAACGTATACAACAATGGCGCCCCCTCAATATCTTGAAAATGAATATATTTTCCAAAGTTTTTGATAAAGGCTTTTTGCTCGTCAGTCTTATAACGGTTATCTTAATTTCCTCATCAGGTTGAGGGATTTAGATCTTATCCACGAGTTCCTGGAAGAGAACACAATTATCGGTAGAAAGGCACTTGATATCCCACCCACCCCTGCACATCTCCTTTCTCAAGGTCTCGTGTACACCTCGTAAAAATGCATCTCCAGTAAGGGGTTAAGATATAGAAAATGTCCAAATGATTGGGAAACCACAGCCTTAGTAGTTTGTCCAATTAGATATTTCGTTCCCATTTTATAAAAACAACAACAACAAAGAGGAGGAGGGAGGAAATGGCGAATCAACAATGGCGCTCCAGCCAATGACTCATGACTGCGTCTGCGCTTTATTATTATCTGGGGGTTCACAATGCAACTTAGCCCCACCCTTAGAGCGGGGTTCACTGAAAGGGCCCGAGTTAAACAATAGCTATAAGACAAAGGGTAAGCGCAGCAGATGGATCGAGTCCCACGTTGTTTTGCTACTCAAAAGGTTTAAACCTGATTGCGTTTTGTCTTTGCTCCTTTTAACTTTTTTTTTGTCGTGGAAACGCTGGAAAGGTTCCCGAATTTACGGGTCCATACAATACGTGCATACTTAGTCCTACTACATGACCCCACTAGAAAAACATCACCTTGCACTAGCCCTTTTAACAGGAAACCCCGACGAATATATAGGAACAAAGACTTATTCTGCATGGCAACAGTGCCTAAAAAAGTGGTGAAAAGTGCTAAAAATCACCTTTTTGGTGATTTTTGGAAAATTAAAATATAAAAAAACATGTTTAGAAATATACACATCGACATTAAAATAAAGCAATTCAAACTATTTGTAGAAAGTACAACAAAGAAAAATGCTTTTTCGTGGTATTGAATAGCCAAAAAATCCAAAATCCTGAGAGCCTTATTCTTATTTTGATTTAAAAAAGTGGTATAAAAAGATGATTTTAGAAAGTTTAAAATAGGAAACAACATTTTTTAAAATATACACAGTGATATTATAATAAAACAAGTCAAACTGTTTGTAGAAAGTACAACAAGGAAAACATTTTTTCGTGGTATTGATTAGCCAAAAAATCCAAAATCCTGCAAGCCATATTCTAACTTTGCTTAAAAGAGTGCATGGTATAAAAAGGTGATTTTAAGAAGCTTAAAATAGGAAAAAATATTTAAAAAAAAAAATACACAGTGATATTACATGTATAATAAAACAATTCAAACTGTTTGTAGAAAGTACAACAAATGAAACCTTTTCGTTGTTTTGATTAGCCAAAAAATTCAAAATGCTGAGAGAGCCCTATTCTAATTTTGCTTAAAAGTGTGATATTAGGAAGCTTAAAATACGAAAAAATATTTTTTTAAACATATACATGTACCATGATATTAAAATCGAACAATTCAAACTGTTTAAAGTTCAACAAGAGAAAAAGTTTTTTCGTGATATTGATTAGCCAAAAAATCCAAAATGCTGAGTGCCCTATTCTAATTTTATTTACTTGAATGTTTACTCTCATGTTTTGGTGAAAAAATAAATGTTTTACGATAAAAATGACTGCAATATTTATCTTAGATTCTATAGGCATGTATTTGTTTTCGGCAATATGCAGTAACCAAAATTATTAAAGTATTGAAATAACAATTACACGTTTTTTTCTCATGTTATTCTTAAGAATATCCGTCCAATCACCTATGCATTCGAAATGAAAATGTTTGCCTCGAAGCCCTATTGTCTTTGTTTGAAGTTTCTATGTTGTCGGTTCGCTTAGTCGACAAAGCTTTAAAAATTAATAAACAACCTTCTTTCTCTACGAATTTAAACCGAGAATTTTTAGAGTTATGCACGATCATATATCACTCAAATCCACCAAAATGTGAATACATGCACGTATTGACAATTTTTATCTTAAGATGTGCTAGTTGATGACTAAATTACGAAAACCTAGTGATGAACATGCGTGATTTCTCATCATGGTCATTACAGGTTTCTAGATTATCAAACATCAAAAATGCATTTTCAGTTTTGTTCCAAGGGCACATTCGCCCAAATTTGGGTGAGCTTACATTCACCATGATCTGAAAATGTGTTAAATGGCTCAGAAGAAACAGTGAAAAAAAATTTGAAAAGTAGATAAACAATGCCATAATAAGGGTTCGAAGCTGGGCCAAAACGAACCAAATAGAAAAGTTCAAAAATGCTTCCAAAAGCAATACAGTAGATTTGACGAAAATGCTATACGTCGCCTAATGATTGGAAGCTAGGGGTTCATAAAATGCGTGCTAACCTACACGCTAGGGGGCCAACCCACATAAATGCAGTCCATTTGCGACACAAATTTGGCACGCAACCAGACACGAACGTGTCACCAAATAACCCCTTAATTCCTACCCTCCACCCCCACCCCAAGCCATCGCACAATGCGAATTATTATATTCATCATTGTGATTATCATTTATGAAAACCCTTCATCAGCCAACATTACCCTTCACAATTTATTCCTCCTGCACTTCCCAAATGTCGAGCAAAAAATTAGTCCAAAAAACATTTTTTAAGCCTCTTATAAATTCGTAATAGAACAGGTCATAAAACGGGGATAAAACATACATGTATAGCGAATTTGTCATTTTGATTAAAGTTTAATAGGGATAGCTGCCATAAGAACCAATATGATCCTTTCACAGACCAGCAATTAAGTAATATTGAAAAATACCAAACATCGCATAAGTCCAAGACATTTCAACTAAACGATGTTTTTCGAAAATATTAGAAAATAAACTTTCCAATTCATTAGTAGGCCTAATCTTATTTATGCATATTGAAAAAATAACAAATGATTATTCCACGAATGAAAAAAAAAATGTTATTTTCTTGGTAACGAGCAAAATGTAAGAAATACTGAAAATGCTAATTTTGAGTATTATGTATGGCTAAGTGTATTCAAATTACTAGGGATACTAGAATACGGAGGCGTATGAACAGCAGGTTTGATGGTTGAGAAATGGCATATGGGGAGACTCTTTGAAACATCCAAATGTGAAGTGCTCTTTAATAATTATCGCTAATAAGGACAACTTGAGAGCTAGCTTACTAATTGGTAATGCAAGCCCACTCCCATACAATTTCAAACACAACAGACTGAAAAATGTAGTCTGGTGATCAATAGTGCGAAATATTACCTTTCTATGTGACACTCAATTCGCGGTGGATCAAATGAAAACGACTTACCTAAACAAAGAGAAAGAGAAAAAAAAAGTTACAATTAATACATTAATTTTAAAACAACTATAAATTCAAAACTCTCGAGAGGATGCTAAAAGAAAACATTGTTAATCTGCAATATTTAAAATGAAATTTCCCCACATTTATAGGAACGAATGTCAGATTCGGTTATAACGATGCCGGATGCAGCGATATTCAGGGTATAACGATACTGAGCAATGTGTTCAATTTGTATGTTATTCCTATGTACAGTCTTTTTGTTTGGATACTACGAGGTTGGGTATAACGATAATCAGGACATAGCAATCCCAATTTGAAATAAATATGGTCCTTCTATTCGCCTATAACGATTTTCTGAGATTTTCCTCACATTTTCTAAGTTTCATGTAATGTAATGACAAAATGATTTACAATCTTAAAGTTGTGTTGTATTTTTATCTGAAATTTTATTAATTTTTTTTTTATTTAACAAACATTGACTTTCAAAATGTATTTTGTATTAAATTTAAGTCAAATATCAAATGTATGTTTTAATTTTCAAATTTATAAATGCATAAACAATCAAACTGTACAAACTTTAAAATTTATCTTTATTATTGAATAATTATTTTCTCAATATTGGTACTGTATATACAAGATTTATACTTTTTCTAGTGTCAGATAAACGGTTTCAATTTTTTTTTAATATAAAAAAGTTATATATTTCTATTTAATTTCCAGCAAATTTACCTGTACCAAACCTCTTAATTTTGTACGATATTTTTTTCAGTCAAAGCATTTAACAAATACATGCAAATCAATTTTAAACTTGTATGTCTGTGCATATGCATGTACGTTATTATCGTTACTACATATACGTTTTATTTTTTATTAAGCTCGAATATAACGTTCTGATTTCTTAGGTACCTTGAAGATCATTATAAGCGAATTCCATTGTATTTCCACACCAAATGTTTTTAAAAATATTTAAATAAACTACGAATTATTGTTATATTACACAAATTATTCTCTTCGGAGGAAAGGTATAGAAATAACTTTGGAGTACATACATGTAAATCCCGAGAAGTCTACAAATGACATTAAATTTAAAACAAGTATACTAGTTTGTGTGAACACTCAGTATTATTGAAATCTCATGATGCATATATTGAATCTACGAATATGGGATTCATAGAGACAAGTTTAACACTGGTTAAAATAAAATTTCATCTCGTTTAGTAATCAAAATTCAGATTTTTCCACATGCAATGTTTAAGAGATAAATCAATCCATAAACCATGAATTCTTGCAATATATCAGACAAAAGTATTCTCTTCGGAGGACAAAGGGCTAAAACAACTCGGGAGTATCTAGAAAAGTTTTCCATTTTCTTTATGACCAATCTTAGTCGCGAAAATTAGCTCAAAGTCGTAATTCCACAACGATAATACACGAAATCGCAGTTGGGGGAGTTTAAGCATCGTAATCTCCGCCAGCTTTTTATCTACCAATTTCATCTCCGGACAGCTGAAAAATAAATCAGGATGCATTCGGACAAGTTTTAATTCCTAGGGAGCATTTCGCAGAAAACCTATTTTGCGTTTTAGGCATTTCAATGTGTCCAAGGCGGAGACATTGGGCGACCCAAATTTGAATTATTAAGAAGAGAGAGAGTTGACGAAGACTCGTAAAGATAGTCTTTTTATTTGGCCATTAGTAGCCTTTCCCAGCGGTAATAATAAAGGGCCATCGTGCACAAGTCGTTGAAAATGAGCCTCGCTTGCGGTTCCAACAGATGAAATGATAATTTCGGTCTAGGACAAACTCTGATTATTATTTCCCCCTGAAGAGAGTCGAGCAGGAGATCAACTGGGAACGATAGGCGCCAAATTGTCAATAATGACCATCGAGTCGGATGTTAAATAGAGAAATGATTGGCGCAGTGAACGGTGGGAAAAGGAGGGGATGGGGGGGATGAAGGGGTTAACCCCTTCCTTTGGTGGACGGTCGTCGGATCCACCAGGGGTCGATGGGAAAAATGGCAAAGAGAAGACGGAAGTTGAACCTTGGTCTATTACCTTTAGATAGAAGTATGGCATGGTGGTGAAAGGGTAAATGGGCTGATATGGGGAGGCATTAAATAGCGTTGCAGCGGGTAAAGTGTTGTATTTCTTATCGAGATTATTACGAAGAATAAAATTGGTTGGCGTATAGAATTTTCAGTTTCAAGATTTCCTTTTGACCACCCAATCCTGAATCTCCTCATTCTACCCCCCACTCCTTCACATGACGTGCAACTATACGACATCGTTAATACTGCAGAGTCCGGACTTTTACTAGTGAAAACCTTAACAAAATGGGCTTGCGGTTACTATGCGGTTATAAAGAACTGAAGACGAAGACTTGGGAAAGTATCGCTCCACCATATTGCAGTTTTCCGCTTTGCAGTCCAAGTGTCCATGAAAGGGTAATAGAGACTCCAGAAAGTACAACTCTTGAGCACCTCGTGTTCTGCTCAAAAATTCATAAGTTTATGAAAGCCACAAAACCACGTTACCATACCCATGCCCTGATTGGTCAAAGGGTTCTGCTCAACAGTTTTTCAAGAAACAAACGAAAATATTGTGGAACTAAGTTTCTTTCGCAGATTGCAGGGGAAAACGAGCTTTAGACCCACTCTGCTCAACTGTCTGGCACCAAATAGTTCAGAAGTCCATTCGGATAAGCACTTGAGCAGACGAAAAATTTTGGTAGCCTACTGCACATGCGCGGCACAAATACTCCATTTTCAATGTTCTCAAGTGTCCAAGAATGCTCAGCTATCTGATTTACCCTATTTAATGCCTTCTTTGGCTTGTGCAGTCTGTTCTGTTACCTTGTGACTGAGCTCCTTGTAAATGCCAACTTCATTAACGCATTCCTTTCAAAACTGAATCCAGCCTGTCCATTGTTTACTTAGGTTAATATGCACTTAAGCACTTTGATGTCCCTTATCTTTAGATCTTTTGTCGGTTTCCCACAAAACCAGTTTGAATAAGCCTAGCATTTAGATGCCTTTTGACCCCTAAGCATTACTCAAACAACTTGCCTGAATTGAGCAATATGCAAAATGTGAATTGGAGCATATCATTGTTGCCATGCAGCTGTGATAAAGAAAGAACACAACTCTCCACACTTGGATTAGTCTTAAGTACTCGAAAAATTTGATAAGCGAGTAAAGTACCTGATGAAGGCATAAAGAGGCCAAAACGTTGTGCAACCTTGACCGACAAGGTTGGCTTAGTGGTTATGCTTAGCTCCTTGATTTCAATAGACCCAGGTTCAAACCCCGGTCGGCTATCCTGTTTGTGGTTTTTCGTGGTTTCCCACAACCTCCCTTAATCGCTAATATAGGCACGTAAAGGCGAATGCCGGGATAGTTCCCCAAAAATCGGCCACGTATACTCATAATTCCCATTAAAAATTCTAGCACTTTGCCCCTGCTACATGGCATACCACATGCTGACTGCAGGGTAAGGAATTGAATTGAACTGAATTATTCTAATGACCATATAGGACACTTTTTCAACAGGAAAATCCTCTAGGAGATGGATCGTCATCGTCTTGGAAGTTTGAAAGTGGAGGACTAATCGGAATAGTGGAGATCGCCTTCATTAGACTCTCGACGAGGCATGCAGCCCTTTAAGCAGCCGTTATGCGGGATCTGAGCCAGGCAATTAACGGGCCGCTAGCTAACGGGTTCCTCGCAATTACGTTTTCTCATCCAGACAAATTACCCAGAACCGTGCTAATGTACGTAAGTGCGCGACGAGGATCTAAGTTTCACTGCGAACATTTTACGCGCTAACATGGATGCACGTGGGACGCCATTTACCCCTTCACCCCCTCCATTATCCCCCTTTGCTTCGTATTTAGCAGCGCATGGAGCGCCTTGCGTTGACAAATTATTCATGATTATTAAGCAAATTAATTGATTTGCATCGGATAGGAGGTGTCGGGGGTCCCATAAATAGGAGGACGCACGACAGGCGCGAACGCATCCGACCGAATTCACGGCCCAACGGGGAGGTCGAATTAAACCGACTAGAAAACTCTTTATCGTCGACGATCGCAGAAGTTTAGCAAAAATAAACAGCCGACGACAGGGCAGGCAAACAACAAAAACGGGCAACAAGCAACTTAGAAAAAGGCGCATGAGAATGCAAAGTCAGCACATGCCTCACCTTCTAATGAAGCATGGTTGAAAAAGATTTGCCGATTATTTAAAAATTATTGCAAGAAAATGAAAAAAATCAATGAAACAAAAAGTGAGCCAGAAATGACTTCTCTTATACTACTATACCAAATTGCTAATATGACCAAAATGATGCGCATATAAAAACTATGTTGGATGAAACCAAATGAATAAGAACAATGTGATTTGCAATCACTTATGTTTTACAGCAATTGGGACCATCAGTATACCTTCCAACTTCCCCAAAAAGCGGCCACGACCGTATACTTTTAATTCCTATTAAAAATTCTGGCACTTTGCCCCCTGCCACATGGCATACTACATGCTGACTGTAGGGTAAGAAGAAATTGAATTGAATTGAACTTTCTTGATAAAGTTCCTATACCTGAAATACACTGATTCAACATTATGTTTCCATTATCAAAACCCTTGAAATTTAACTCAAGTATCCTTGTCATGCAATATGCTATTTTTAAAAGCATGTATCCTGTAATATAAAATTTAAGTGGACAGCATAGAGTAATATGGAATTTAAGCAAAAATGAGTTCAATATCATTTTAATAGCTTTTCTTAGTCGTGTTTGAAATCCTCGAATATTCTCAAAATTGTGTAAAAGTTTATTAATTAGGCGATGGCATAGACGACTTAGAAACATATCATTTAAGTAATATTTATATATGTAGATATATTCGTTTTTTGTTAGAAGGAAAAGTGCAAGAAACTCTACAATAAGTTTATTTTGAAAAAATATTTGCAGTTCATACCATGTAAGAATGTCTACATTATGTAAAAAAATGCACATATTTCAAAAGGTTTCAAAAGATTTAGTTTATCACATTTATCTCCTCGATGCTCATTTTTCTCCACAAGAAGTCAAATAAATTTAACTTTAATTATTGCAACGTTTCCTTGCTTAAATAAATATGAAATTAATTCATAAGATGCTGAAAGCAGTTTTTTGAACCTATCCTATATTAATTCAAATGAATATACAACTAAAAAGTTCTTTGAACTTGTGCAAACAAGTTTCAAATATAATTGGATACAAACAAACTTCACATGATTTGAATTATCAACAAATATTTTACAATCCTCTTAAAATGAAGATGGTTCCATTTCAATTGTTTGTTTTAAATTGTGACTGTTTATAAAGTGTATTTTTTTAAAAAATAAAAGCAGGAAGAATGTTTAGAATTTACATAGTGTAATGGCGGAGGATTCACTATATGAGGCTTCATATTAAATTTAACAGGTAAAGCAAGGTCAAAATTAAGTTCCAAGAAAGGTCCTTTTCTTCCGTTTGGTTATTTGGCAACATTTCCCTAGTTGCCGATCAATAGGAAATAGATGGGCATATTTACCGACAGCGGGCTAAATAAACTAGCAGAAGTAACTAAGATTGCCTCTTATATTTTTAAGCACTAGTGCAATTCCTAGAGCAGCAGACCCCAAGCAGCAAGAGCGCCCCCATGGGGCCAAAAGGCGGCAAGAAGGGGAAAATGGCCGTGCTAGCGCTAATTATTCATCGTTATCTGCACCTACTTAAAACTCCGTTTATTTCTACATAAAACTATTCCTGATGCGCGCTTTTAAATTATGCACGCTACATTTAGTTATCGGGACGGAACGGAGAAAAAGCAGCGGGAAAACTGAGAAACTAACGAAGTGAGCAAGAAGTTGAAAATCACGCCTCGGAGGCCGACTTTAACAAAAGACTTCACAAAAATTCAACAATGCTGTATGGAAATGAGTGCAGGATTGCAGAAAATGGCTAATCCACCATTAGGCACTTTCACGTGCAATTGCCAAGTGGATGTGAAGCATTTGCCCCAGGCCACACTAGGCTGGAAACGCGCGTTTGGCTAGCCTCAAACAGGGCATCGAATTTATTTGAAATTCTAGAATTATAAAATTTGCACATTAATTTTTTTTTAATTAAAAAAAACCCCTTGTTTGAGGCTAGCCAAACGCGCGTTTCCGGCCTGGTGTCGCCTGGGGGCTCTTAGGCTGCTGGTCTTAAAGTACCCTAGTGGTAGTGGACGGTAGTGGACAGCTTAATTAGATGGCTGGAATTAATGTAATATATGAATTATATACATGTATACTTCAATAAAGCTAATAAGTAGATAACAGACGTGATACAGATTTATAATCATGATAAGAAACAGATATTTGCATTTATAAGCAGAAATAAGAGTGAAAGCAACGAATCGTGCATGGTATTTAAATGAAGCGCCGTTACGATATGATCACAGAACACGTGATGTATATGTGAAGCTAGACAAGTTACCTATCCGCTGAAATGACGTCACCCAAGCTTTTACACGTGCAAAACAATTTAAACAAGTTGTCCAATTTTTATTTGGTATATAGCCTGATGTCCTCTGATGATCACTGAAGCAGGCTTATAACCTTATGTTGTCAGTGATCGTTTTGTCGCCATGATCATGCAAGACTGACGACAAATCGTTAGTGTAGACAAGGCTTAATAATCATTATTTATAAATGTAATCAAGAGGCTTGCAGCTTATACACTGAAAATAAAGCATCTTAAAAAATAACCAAGAAATAAGCTAATATATGAGGCATCTTCGCAAATTTAGCTTCAATTATGGTGTATCTTTTTCAATTCTTTTGTTTAATATACAGTACATGCACGTCATATTAAAACATGAAACTAATGTTTAAAAAAATAATAAAGATCATATATCGTGGACATTTTAATTTAATATATTTTGATTTGCAGCTATTGACAGTTGAAATGTCACTAGATTGTAATCAGCATTTTCCAGCCTGATAAAAGTGTCAACTGTCTAAACATAAAATCATCGATAACAAATATACTAATCGAAGAACAGTGCCATACAGGTAGTTAAACGTTTATTGACATATCCATATAGAATTCTAAAAACGACCTCAACATGTTTATTATTTTTTATTATTCGATAACAACACAATATCGCATCTCAGTCAAGTATCCCAATCCCTATTATGATTTCCCGTTTCCCTTCAACGTTTTAAACTGACTTTGACATAATTGCGCCTCCGATTGATTTTCCATTACGCGATTATGAAACACGATGTTATTTTAATCCTGATACAATTTGCGGTGAACTGAGGGTTTTGATTTTGAGAATTATTGCAGGCCTTCATCCCCCCTTTTAATACGCGATGTCTATACGAATATAACAACAACGTGTATGGCGCATCGACTTTATATAATATAGGGGATGATCCTGAATTATATCCCATTCAAACACCATTTTTCATTTTCCTCCTGCCTCACTATTTTTTTTTTTTTCATTGCATTTTTATTGGTTAGTCCCAAAAGGCCAACAATTTTTTGTTTGTTTTTTTGTTTGACAATTGATGCAATTCACCCACATCTTATGCTCGTATGGGATTTCGGATTATTTTTATGGTTTGCCTCCTCGCGTTATTTTCCTTTTGAGTTTTTTATTTAGGTTTTTTTTTTTTTCTCACGAATCAATTGTGCATGTGAGATTTATGCGCAGTTGGGCAATTTTTATCTCGATTTATTCTGGTACTTGGTGCAGTTTGGTCAATGAATTGATCATTTGATGTATTTGAAAATACACGTTGTGGGGACCTCCATAAACGACGTCTTTCACCATGAGGTTTTACCCTGAACAAGGGGGGTCAATTAAACTTTAGGGGTTCCACTGAGCAACCCGGTTTAACCATGCAGCGCCACCTTGCAACACTCCTGTCACCAATCACATATTTGCTCTAGTTCACATTTTCAAATTGGCAAAGTGAGAGGATGAGAAGAGGGGGTGGTGGTGGGGGGGGAAGGTTGAAGGATCGTCCCCCATTTAACGAGAAGCCATTTGGTATTCTGATCAAGCTATAGAATTGGGGGGGCTAAAGTTGATGGCGATGACGTCAGTAAATGGGATGGTACCAGTGGGGGGAAGGGTGATGAGGGGCAATTACCATTTGGAATAGAAATTTAGAGTTATAGGCTCAAGCAAGGAAGGCGATAGAAATAAAAGACGGAAAAAGGGAAAAGGAAGGGAAGGGGGGTGGGAAGAAGGCTAAGGGGATCGATTGGAAAGGGCAGTAAATGCAAAATAATATGGCCTCCTAAACTACACTATAAAAGCTGGAATTGAAATCGGCAGAATGTACTAGTGGGGATATGCACCAGGGATTGGGTCAAACCCATTAAGTCAAGAAAGTAACATGGACGGTATCACGCGATCACCCAAGGGCTAAAATAACCATTTCTTTGGTAAAGGTAAGGCTTTCTGAACACCCTTTATCATTTCATGAGCTGGGTATATTTTTGATCATCCAACAGTTACTCTAGTGCCATTGATATGCCTACCAATTTTACATGGTTCAAAAAATATTTCAAGTCTAAAAGTCTTAACTTTTAAAAGGTGCCTTTTATATAACTTAGTAGGGGTATTCAAGCAGACGTCACACATTTTGAACAAGTGCTCAGATAGTCTCTCTGCATTAACTTCAGAAAATGTCGACTTTGGGAATGCCATTATGGTCAGAATCTGTCATGAGCACACGTGCAATATATTTGGGGTATGTTTGAACACCCCTATTAAATCAGTTATAAGAATTGCCTAAGCTCATCTTAATTGATGAACATCTGATTTTTGAGGGTCATTTACCTCCATGTATTTGCAAGAACATGCCATAGGTTATTGCAGTTAATCTACATACAGAATACATAGAACATGCTAAAGATGTGCATGCATTTGCAAAATATATTTTTGCAACGAGTTAAAATTTTATGAAAAAAAAAGCAATGGCAATGTACACTATCTTCCTCTCCCTCTATATTGGACATATGTGACAATATGTATTCCAAGCGCAGAGTATCGCCTATAAACACAACCGATAGCTTCTAAAGCATGTCCCTCGTCAGATTAGTAGCAATGACATTCCGTTTATGAGCTTAGATATTGATTAATCAAAGCTCCCCATTCACGTACAGGCAACTTGGCATTTTTACAGCGGATATAAAGGCACAATGAGATGGACCGCAAAACAACAAAACCTGATAAAGGTGACAGAAAACAACAAAGATAACCTAGAGGACCTTCGACATAGAAAAACGTCACCATAGTCACCCTTTTACACTCACGTCTAAATCCTATTTTTTAAATAAAGGGTTTTCTAGATTCTGCAAAATGGCTATGGCATACTCATGATTTTATTGTGTGTATCAACCACGTTTTCATATCATGAACAGAGACAAGATTTGCATAAAAATAGTAGCAGAACACACACATTTGATTATTACCATCGCCTATAAATTCATTGAAATTTCTGCTATAAAATTTAAAATGATGGCATCGTATAATAAAGAAACAACACAATTCTGGGGGTTTACTAATAAATAACTAAAAATCTGATAGAACTTTTTGGCCCATTTTCACTCACAATCTTGCATATTATATTGCTTTCTCTGAACATTAAGAAAATCTGTTTTGCTGACATGGAATCTGTTACACTGATATCTTTCATCGGATGGGAGATACAAATTCACTGTATAATGAAATGTGCACTACATGTATATTCCTATACAGTGCCAAAAACCAGGATAACACACTATATTTCCTATTGATTTGATGATCCCAACAAAAAAAGACAATTTTTTTTAAATTGAAAGAGCGTTTCAGATCAAGTTCGAATTTCCGAATAAAAATAGAAGACGAGAAAATAAAAACTTAAATTGACTCCCACAGGGAACATGACAAAGCAAAGTCACATAAGGAAAGATAACCAATCCTAAAACACCAAATATTTCAGCAAAAATTCGTATTACTTATTAGGATATTTTTAATTATTTAACTCATTCAATTTTTAATATTTTATGTTGGCTTCAGTCTTATTGTAAGATGAGTCATCAGTGGATTGCTATCAACAACTTTACATAAAAAGGAGGCTTCATGTCATTTTGTTATTGTAAATCGGGATACAGAGTGTGAGAGGTAGAAAGTTTGTGTAGCAAGAGTGAGTGAAAAGGGGGCGCTGAATGATAGTCGCAATTGAAGGTGACAGAACAAGATAATCAGACAATCAATCAAGGTAAATAAGTACAATATGGGATGCCACTTGGGTATCTACAGGCACGATCGATACATAAAATGATGAGCGAAAGGGAAATGCATGGATGCAAAACGAAGGCAAACGTTTAATGCTCGGTCAGGTGACTAGGAGTGAGTGGGGGCAAAGGGCAACACATGGACCACTAACGCATCACAATCAACCCAAGAATGGACTACTAAACAGGATTTCCCAACTGGCTTCTTGCTTATTGATTTCAAAATGATGTACATAAACTTGCAGCTTATAACTTTACCAACGTTACAAAACGTAATGCTTATAGAGGTTTATTTATAAACATCAAGATTTAATTCGCAAGTAATCGTTTATTTTTATTATACAATTAACGATAATTACATTGTTATAAGTTTGAATAAGTAATACGATGTGTTTCATGTGCTAGCATGGGATCAGTGCTAGTTTACAGTATGCAACATGTATCTCAAAGAGTATGCAGAAAGTATATTCTTAAGAATATTATTTTACCTGATATGATATGGATGGAGAGAACTACAAAGCTGCCATTACTTCATTCAAAAGACCACTCTTTATGTTATGTAAACAGCACACATAAATTTAAAGATAAGGGTAAAAAACGAATAAGAATAAAAAAGAGTTATTAAGAAGTGATTGTAAAAAATAAATTTGGTTCGCTATTAAATGACTTAACATCTATAATGTCTACAATGGTCACGTGAAACTAATAAAAGTGGAAATTTACACCCAAAAGCAGTTCTGCTTCTAAGTATTTTCCACTTGGATGATAACGACAAACTTCCGAGATTGGAAAAAGTAGCTTTCGAGTGGTGCAGAAGATGCTCAAATACCAAGAATGCCCATTGCAATGATATAACTTATAAACACGTGGCTGCTCGTCCAACACTAAGTTTTGCAAGAGTATAGACTGCTTGCCAAATTTGTTGCTCAATAAATTTCAAAACATAAGACTAAGACATAGACTTTTTAATGCACTTAGTTTACGTCTAAGACTTGCTTTACAAAAATCTTAAGCCTTAGTCTTAAAAATAAGACTAAAACCTAACCAATTTTGGCTCAGAGACAACCCCTGTAGGTCTGCAATCTAACATTGCTCTTCTGCAAGCAGTGTTTGCCTGCCACCAAGGGGCAAATGCATAAATAAAAGCCCAATTTATAATTTACGTATCGATACGTGTGAATGAAGAAAATCAAACGGATGATTAAGCAACTTAGCGATAGGCAATCGTTGTGATATTAAGCGTGTTTCGTCAAACATGTTCTTAACACATCAATTTAAATCCTAAATCAATATCAAGTTTATAAATAGGGCACGTAGAATGTGCATTTAGTTATTTCTATTAAGATTTGCACAACAGTGTTCTCCGTACGTATAAGGCTTCTGTCATCGATAGACTTAAAAGACGGGTCGGCTTTAATTCGAAACAGATGTTTCTATTAAAAAAGCGTTTTGTTTTGATTCATAATTTATCCACTGTCTAACCTAGAAGCGAGAAAATGGCAAATGGTGAACCTCCTCGTAAACGTAGGTCCACTGCAAACATGCAGGCAAGGCCTAAAAATAATCGATAATTATACATCGCAATTGTGGATACCTAATCATAGCTATGAATGTAACGAGTCAACAAAGTTTCGGGCACATTTCCTT
The DNA here is from genome assembly GCA_034698905.1 of Xestoiulus laeticollis. Classification (NCBI taxonomy): domain Eukaryota; kingdom Metazoa; phylum Arthropoda; class Diplopoda; order Julida; family Julidae; genus Xestoiulus; species Xestoiulus laeticollis. Next base: position 3,812 of record JAQGCC010001678.1, on the reverse strand, counting down.
CCTCCATGTAAAATGTAACCAGCTTCCTGATTGATTAACCTTCCTTAATGTGACTTGCACCATGTAGCCAAATAGAGTAATCGAGCATTAAAGAATGGGCTTTGATTGGTGATGGAGAAGAAATTTGTCGCAGTGACCTCGATTTTGAAATATATTTTAGAAAGGGTTGTGCTGTAAACATTGAAAAAAAAAGTGAATGTAACATTTATTTAATGGAATGTTTTACGCGAATAATTATACGCTAGCCCATTTCGTTATTTCCAGTTGGTAATAGCGACGGAACGAAGCGTATAAAATATTTAATTCTTTTCCCAAAAAAAAGGAGTCTTTTTCATTTCCTAAAAAGGTAATTCGCACGATATAAAACGCTGTGCAATTTCGCGAAATGCCTTCTCAAACAATCACCAAACGTTGCGCAGTAATGAAAATTTAATGGGCCCGGTTTCCCTCGGCATAAGTGACCAATTAAAAAGCGAGATACAACGTTTGGGTGACAGGCAATGAGGTCAAAACTAAACTGAAAGGACGAAGGGATTAAAAATGTCAAAAACGGAGGCTAGCGACCCCTACATCCGTTAAGCCTCCTAAATAAGTACGCCATGAAATAAGAGTAACATTTTCTGAAACCAAAATTTCAAAAATAATGGCTGCCAAGTCCATTGTTTACACCAGCACATTTGACAGTGGCCATGTAAATGCTGTGAATGCTTGCTCTCCCGATAATTGGCTCGCTAATTTGCAACAAATTCAAACAACATTGTGTACTTAGCTTCTGTCCAAAGGTTAAAGACAAAGAAAGCTTAGCAAAAATGATCTCCACTTTAATAATTCCAAAAGTAAGATTGTGGTTTATTTACAAAACAGTAAAACAGTATTGGACTCTGGACCAGGGGACAATAGCGAGACATCAATTTAGAAGGAAAACAATTAAGAATACACAGTATTGAATTCTATTGCACTATGTAAATAACTTGGTAAACACAACTAGGTGAGTTCATTGAGCTAGGATCATTACTCTAATAGACATCTATGTTACTCAAGTAAATGTACAATTATTTTGTGACTTGGAAAGGATAATATCTCATTGTGATTCTTACTTTCAAGCAGTAACATTAACATAACTTACTCCATTGGAAATTTGAAAAAATTTCAACAAAAAATGTATTATTTTTATCGCTGAGTTAATTTTGTGGTGGAATAGTCATCATTGACTTGCGTCGGAGAAATTCCATATTTCTCTATTTTATTTCACATTGCCGTAACATGCAAATATATATATGCAATTTTCAGAAACATGTCTAGACCGAAAATGGTGAGGTATGGTGTATTTGGATCAGAAAACAAATGAGAAAGCTTTGGCTTTTTTTCGGGCAATAGCTTTTATTTATAATAAAAATAAGGTAACATGATTGCACTGCCCCCTAGCGGATATTTTTTCTCTAAAATTATGCTCGGTAATGGCGCTAGCAGTGGTATTGGTAGTATTACAGACCAAGAGTATTACACACCATTTTATGGTGTTAGTATGGCTACGTATTCAACTTAAATTTGATACGAGGAAAATATTCCATGAGACTGAGCTGCACACAAAATTTCAGCTTTCGTTAAAACGGTTCAAACAAACAGACAACTATGACGAATTATAAATTCAAGACATAAAAGTTATAAAATTTGACAATTAGTAATCCAAATGTAGAGCTTCAATTCGTGTGAACATGATTTTAATTTTAGAAATTCAATCAATGAAGAAGCAGATCAAACGGTCTCTAAACTGAAGGGTTCAACAACTAATATCAAACACCATGATGGCCAAGTAGTTATCCACTTGCCTTTCGATTCAAAGGTGCAGGACTCTCTCCCTAGTCAATATCAGTGGGAATTTTTCGAAAGGGGGAAATTCCCTTAGTGGTGCCTCTTTCTGATAAGAGTTAAAACCGAGGAGGTATGTTCGCTCCCCTAGTTCTCTTGCACGTTAAAGACCCTTCAAACGACAGGAAGTCCTCCCTTTCCAAGCAACACTTCCTGGTAGGTGGTGGAGGCTAAATCCCTGGCATTGGTGTTTAACCCTCGTGTTGCAGAAATAGGCCAACGTTAAAAATCACCAAACAAACAAACAAAGGACTTTGACGCACCCTGCACGTCGGAAAAGAATAAAAAAAGCAGGCAGGAGTGTTTACGGTTAAAGTTGGGGAAAACGCATGCATGTGCGTTCCCCGTTCGGATCCAATGGATTCTCCCGGATCCAGGCCCTGTTCGCTCCATATGCCAAGGGCGACGAAACGAGAGGCTGAAACTGGGCCAGAAACCAAAGGAAGGAGGCAAACAAACACGAAATAAGCCAAGTGCCCAGTGGTGTGTAACAACAGCTCCTATTGGATAATACTAAAGGCAGACGCCAGGGTCACCAGAGACACAGAAAACTCCCAACGCGCTAACAACTAAATAACTCTCCCATTCTTTGGCTGTGGACACAAAAGGCAAGAAAGGCGGAAAAAAATAAAGAAGGGCTGGAGGAGGGATGCAAAAAGGATGGGGATGAAAAACAACGAAACGAGCGCTCCCAAGTGGCTCCTCGACGAAAAACCCGAGTTTGGAAGGGAGGATCAGGGGGAGGAGGACTGACAATGCTAAGCCCCAATTTCATCTTAAAAGTATAAAGCGATAAAAGAATTAGATTCCACGGACAGATAAATAAAACGAACGAAGCAAACAAAAACAACGCCGAATAAAAGTGCTTTTTTTTCAAGTCGTCAAGTGGTGCTGGGCGACGACTTTTCACTGGAAAAAAAGGTTAAAAAAATAAATGCGGCGCATTAAACTGATATAACAGTATATCTGGTGTCTTTTATAGCCAAGAGATCACACATAAAGGAAGCTTGGAATCTTTCTGGAACCTTATATCTTGTTGGGATGTACATTGAGGTGAACACAGTTTAAGAAAGGTCCGTTTATACTTACGACCTTTAAGATTGATTGGTTTGAGACCTTGCACATTTTTCTTATGACAAATGATTATCCTAAACCAGGGGTTGCCCAGGGATAGTCCATAAAGGATCCTGATAACTTCATCCTCTAAGCCTCTTTGGAACCCATGTATTTGTTGAAATGGACTTGGAGGTGAAATTTCATAGGCATCTTTTGAGAGGTTTTGAGAGATATGTGTCTTACACCAGGGGACATCCATAAAGGATTCCTACCATTAATTCATCTTGTAATTTTTTCTGGAACCTTTGTTGGGATAAGCATTGAGGTGAAATCTCATGAACATCACTTAAAAAAGGGCTTTTAAAAGGTTTTGAGAGATTGAGGAATTAGAGTTCTTTCATGATTTCGTTATGACCAATGGATGTCCAAGTGGTGTCTAGTATAAAATTATACTATTAGCCACAGGCCACACTTCTAGCCTCAAACAGGGTTCCTAATTATAATAGAATATTCCCACGAGACAAGAATATTAAAAATTGTATAAGAAATAATTCTATTATAATTAGAAACTTTGTTTGAGGCTAGCCGCCCACACAAAGACCGGTTTTTTTGGAGATTTTGGAAAGTTAGAGAAGGCAGTGGACCATGGGTTGGACACACCTAGCTGTCCAAGGCCAAAATCACGAGGATATCATCACATTCTAATGTTTGGTTCTTAGATGTACATCATAAACCAAAACTCGTGAACACTTGTAAAAATACAGTATAAAAAAACATTGTTTTTCGCGTAAAACCTTTTAATGTAGCCATCAAGTACTGGCAGGAAATTGACTTTTGACCCACCCCGCATGGCCACTATAGAATCTTCCGTAAAGGGGAGTAATTGG